>JAOXYF010000012.1:11525789-11544594 GCA_028565775.1 Sternarchorhynchus goeldii | reverse complement strand
TATGTATGTATGTATGTATGTATATGTATATATATATATATACACAAACATAAATCATGCGTAAGTGCATGTTTCCTATTGTTATTATATACTCTATAAAAAGATGAGTCTGACTGCAAGGGGGAAGTTCATTCAAGCATATGGGAGCCAGGAGTCTCAAAACTTGTCTTTGAAGCATGGAGTTTGGTGATTGGTACCATAAATAAGGGTGACTATACACCTCTAAAAATAAACATTTGATTTGCTCTTTGTTTTCTAATCATTACTACCACTGCTTGTTCACTCCTACTTCACTCCAACCAGTCTTGTTCACTCCTACTTCACTCCAACCAGTCTTGTTCACTCCTACTTCACTCCAAACAGCCCTGTAGCCCAGACCATGTCACTGTTCTCAGTGCAGCAAGAGGGTGGAAACATGACCATGAGACAAAATCAGCAGCTAAACCGAACAGTTTAGTGCTATTGAGATCAGGTTGTGTTGAGGTTTTGGCTGGTTTTGGTGTGAGGGGTCTCTTGCAATTTAAGAATATTTGTGGTAAAAACTGTTGCATAGGTGCTGGTCTGGGATCTGCTCACCATGTGCGTTACTGTGGTATGGTTACTATGGTTACTATGACTCAATCTGTGAGTGTGGGTCAGAATCAAACTGAGACAAAGGTCACAACATCTCGCTGTCTTCTTGCTTCCACTGCAAGTTATCGAGTGTAGTCATTACTGCAGCCAGCAGGACAAGAGAGGAGAGGGGAGACCAAAACATATGAGTGAAGAGAGGGAAAGAATGAAAAAAAACAAGAAACAAATGAATTTGGAGAAGGAGTTGAAGAGGAGGGTAGTGTAGAAGTGTAGGGCTCAGACATCGATCAATGGACAGAAGACCATAGACATAGAGAGAAATAAGAAGAAATTTGATTGGGGGGGGGGGGGGTTATAGACAGGTGATAAATGGTGGATGGATGAATGGTGAGTCTGAGTTGATTCTGGGTGGGGCAGGTGGAGCTGGTTGGGGCAGGTGGAGCATGTCAGCTTGGGCTGTCAGGATGGAGCAGAGGCAGCAGCGCAGTGATGGGGAAGCCAACATGGCCTTAACTTCATTCACAGACTCCCTATGACGTTATTAAAGAACGCAGAGAGTTTTTAAAGCACTCAGGAAGAGGCAGCGAGGGGGGAAAAGCTCCACCAATAACAGTTAATGTCTGTCTTCTCAGGGTAGCTTCTCTCGTTTTTCTCCTTTATTTCAAACGTAGTGAAGGATGGGTTTTTCTTGTACTGGATAAAGATGTAAAAATAGTGAATGACATGCAACTTTTGGTATGTAATGTAAAAAGAGAAACCTTCACAGAAAAAAACCCTAGTGTTAAATTAATGCCAACGATGTGGAATTATCTCTTACAGTGTTCGTTTAAGCCCAGCTGGATTCATGTAAATCCTGCAGGCAGTAATTTAGGAATGACGGTTTTTACTGTGTGGTGGTGGTTTGGGAGACTGAGAGATATAGGCCATAACTGCAGCCTCCACCTGATGTAGCAAAAGAGGGCATATCTTTAGTTTTAAAATCTTCTTTGACTTTCACTTTTTGTAAAAGTCATTTTGGTGGAAATCATTGTTGCGTGTGGTAGTTAGGGGGCCAATTTCTCCATGTCCTTACAGATTTGGTCCCTAATGACTCAGGGCCACGCAGACGTCGGGGTTGATCTGCTCCGTGCACACAGCAATGTGCTGGGCAGAGGGACTGACGTGCTTTACCGTCTTTTCCACTAACATGCTTCAAGCCCCATGGCGGGCTGAGACTCCACATCCTGCCCAGATTCCATCTGTCACTTCTCGTCCTTTCCCAGCCGCTGGATGGATGAGGAAATGAGTAGATGGATTGAAGTGTGTTTCCAGCTCTGGAAGGACTCGACATGCAACGGTAGCGAAGCCAGGCCAGGGCCCGTCCTGATGCCACTCCATGTTGGCTCTGATGGAAGTGCAGGTGTGTGTGTGTTTGTGTGTGTGTGTGTGTGTGTGTGTGTCTAAAAGCAGATGGACGTACTCCTACCCCTTTCCCCTTTCCAGACTGAGCTGGAACCTCCTGTCTTGACCTTGGAGCACTCTGTTAAAATAATCCAAATGATTATGAATTCCTGTTTTTAAGTGATACAACTTCATATTTGCATCCTTGTCATCAGCTGAAGAACAGAGTCTTTGTAAATAAATACCTGTAATCAACAAAAAAACGGTTTAAAAATGGTTAAAGGCAAGCGAATCGCTGTGTCCATCTTGTTTCATTTTGCCGAAGGTCTCGGATCTTTTCATTTCCTGCGCTGTCCAGGAATGTAAAGCACATTCAATCTGAGTGAGTAAGACAGGGGTCCACTTCCTTGGCCTGAGTAATGAGTGAGTCACCTCCTATGTTGGAGCTTCAGGCTCTATTCATCAGAGCCCTCACCCCAGGTCAGAGTGAGGAGACGCAGCCTGGAGCCCAACACAGGCTGAACACACTAACTGCCCCCCCCCCCCTTTACAGCAGGCCACAGAGGAACCTGTGTAGCATCTGTATCTGTTTACTAAAGCCTAGTAATTAGTTCACGTCTTTTTCTCTTTCGTTTTGTGTGCAGAAACATCAAGTTTGTGTGTATGTATGTGTGCATGTGCACATGTATGTGTTTGTGTGCGTGTGCACATGTATGTGTTTGGCTTCTTTTCCCCCCTTTCAATACCACTAAGAATTAGATCCTTGTATTGTGTATGATATGTATGTTCTTGTTTGAGTGCCTTGCTTTTGTTTTCATTAGTATGGTCAAATTCATCAGCGCTCACTGCTGATTGCATCAACATCAGCCACAGTACCTGTTGAGGTGTGATGACATCCATGTTAAATACAGGTGCATGACTCTTTTCGTGACTCTAATACTTAAAACGTATATAAAATATCCTTCTCTGCCTGTGTGCCTGCATGTCTGAATGTATCTACTCCCATGGTGATGGTACACGTGTGGGAGTATTTTCGTACGTACCTCACCAAAAGCTGTCATCTGTCTCTCTTCTCCCCGTCTGTAGGATTAAGAAGTCCAGCATAGTCATAACCTTGAAACAGACCCACAGTCAGTAGCTAAGAACACACACTCCAGAGAGATACAGAAAGAACCTGCAAAATGGCGAAGCACAGCACATGGTGATTTATCTGGGATTCATAATTTCTTTGGCATGGCTGTTGTTTTGAAAAATCTGAGTTTTAGATGTTTTAGGCAACAGTGTTTGGAAATTGCGTTGAGGTCTGCATCCAATTCTGCGAGTTCTCCCCTGGGGGGAGGGCAGCACTGTAATCCAGAGCCCAGAGGTATGTGGAGACCCACCCCTTTAACAGCCCCAGGGACGTCGCACATGTGAATATGATGAGGGGCAGCGTCGTTGTCAGCACACAGCAGGAGTAGAAGCTTGGTAGCATCCTCCTCTTTGAATGTCTTTTTTAAAGACAAGAACATGAAAGTACATGAAATGTTTTATTAAACATGTATAAATTGCCTCCAAGCACAGAACATTTGGAATGGTGGAATGTTTTGGCACCAGAAACCAACCCTCCAAGATGTAAATCACTAGATTTTATTATGTCAATTACAGCTAATTGAGCAAATTCAGAATAACCATAGGGGTTAATGCAGGAGAGCTGCAGGGGTTAATGCAGGTGGAGAAAACCATAAGACTGTTCTTATCATACCCCAGTCAAGCTCTAACTTCCTTGATCTGGTATTTGACTGCGGATTTGGTATTTGAGTATGGATTAGGTATTTGAGTATGGATCTGGTATTTGAGTGAGTATGTATTTTTCAGTCACCATAGAGGTATTTTGGTTCATAGCTGAGAAAGTATAGAATATTCTATGAATACAAATAACTGCATAGAAAGCAAAACTTGAACAGCAGAGAAAAAGAAAAAATGTACAGTAAAACATTTTCAAGGTTGGAAATGGCCTGTGAAGCTGTGAAGTGAATAGTTTTGCTTGTGATAGAGAACAGGTTCTGGATCTCTCATTTCTTTGAGGTGCAGTGAGAGAGAAACAATTGCATTTACTTTGGCTGTACTGCATATGAGCAGCAAATCACAAACACTTCCATTTCTGAGAGCTTTCTTGGCAGATTGTGTGTTTGTGTGTGTTGTGTGTGTGTGTGTGTGTGTGTGTGTGTGTGTGTGTGTGTGTGTGTGAGTGGGTGTGTGCGTGCGTGCGTGCAAGCGTGTGACTGTAATTGATTAACAAAAGACAGGTCTAACAACTTGAAAGACAATCCATAATAATTTGAGAGAAATTAGAGAGATTTTCAGACAGCAGGTCCAAACCAGCAGAATTTTAGAGAAAAGCACAAGCATGCCGTCAAAATGAAGGCACACACACACAGTACACCACTCCAAGGGTCTCGCTGCACCTCACACTGAAAGGGCTGAATGTTACAGAGCAGTGTGCACTAAAACCATTACTAAACGCATTGGGAACAACAGGATATTTGTTAATCTGCCTTATTCAGACCTGAGGCAGACCTGGTCTGGTATCACTCAGTCCCCCCGCCCACCCTCCGTTACACGTGTGCTGGCTTTCTAGGGGAAGAGAGGAAAGGAAAATGAGTTTAGCAGCAGCTCAGGCAAGACGTTAGGGATGATTAGGTGCTGGTTGACCCTCCTGGAGACTGGCCAGCGCTCTGATGCTCCTAGGACTCCAGTTCAGTCCTAAATGCAAGTGTGGATATGGGTAGGAAGAGTGTGTGTCCAGGCAGTCTGTTAAAGACACGCTTAGATTTGAGGTTTTACGCCATCAGGAAGCAGACAGGATGGGAGAGGTGGCAGCACTGGGAAAGAGTCAGGTCGAACAAAACTCTTACAGTCGTCTGTATTGAGTGATACTTCTGGAGGTCAGCCCAGGTTAAGATGTACAATACGTTACACTATAGCGAGTGTGGATGAAGAAAGGAAATAGGTCAGTCTTTGAAGATGAACACAGCGTTGAGCTTTTTTCCCTAGTTTGCTCGGTGTATATGTATGCATGTGTGTGTGTCTGAAGGAAAAATGCAGGAAAGAATGTTTATCATTATGTAATTAGGTCTAAATGAGTGCTATTGACCTAGCCATTAGCTGAAAGGTACGGTGGAATTCAGCTTGTGGACACAGAACACTCCATCTTTGGAAATATCACTGAGCTACGGTGATTCCCCTCACTACAGTTCAGAGCCTTCTCCAAAGCTCATGCCCTCCCTCTCCATACTGCTTTCGCTTTCCACAGTCTTTCTCTTCTCCTCCCTCGCACACACTTACATACACACATATCCCCCAAACTTATTACACACTTACATACACACATATCCCCCAAACCTATTCACTTCCTCATCATGCTATTCATCACCATTAACCTGAGGTGAGTTAGAATAATTATTTGACTTTGTTCTGTTGTTGTATTTTTAGAGGCTGTGGACCATGGATCAAGTAAGTGTGACAAGTAAGTAGTATATTGTACTGATTCCACACACACACACACACACACACACACACGCATCCATCCCTCCCAGCAGCAAAGTACATGAGTTCACACGCGTTCACACTTCCGTATAGTGCTTGTCATTAACTGTCTAGAACTGATTTGAGCGTGCGTGTATGTGTGTGTGTGTGTGTGTGCATTCTTACAGCGGCATGGTGCAGAAGGAGAAAGGACGTAGTAAAGATGAGACATACTGGCGCGAGATCAATGCTGCCATGGCTCTCACCAACCTGGCACAGCCCAAGGACAGTTCTACCACAGGCACCACCAGCTGCATCATCCAGAAATCCTCCCACATAGCCGAAATCAAGACAGTCAAAGTGCCTCTGCTACACAAGTACTAGTGCCTCTACACAAAAAAAAAACCCAAGACACAACAGCTTCTTTTACTTTGGGAAATTGCTTGTTTCTTTGTGTTTATATTTTGTGGTACTTATGAAGCGGTAAGATTTGTGTGTGTGTGTGTGTGTGTGTATTTTCTGGGTCTGTGCCTGGTCTGGACGCACAACTCTGCTTTGATAAGTGCAGACGAGCGCTGATGACGACAGTACTGCAGAGCGAGACATTCTTGCAACATTAACTTATTTTGATACAGTTTTTATACTCTGAAATTTCTATTGTACCGTGCCAAAGTGCCTTCATGTACACTTAAAAAAGAGAATCGTGCATCTTTAACTTGGGGTGTGTTTCATCAATGAAAATACAATTCCCATGCTGCATTTCCTGGAGTGTTTGCAGAGATTCTATGGGGAATGTTTAGGGTTCACAATATTGTGACCCCCAACCCCTTGGGCTGGAATATTATCATGTGCTGTGTATTTTGCTTTACCAGTATTTGGGGCATTTTATTTTTATGTGCACAGTGATGTTCAAAACTCCTGTGGGCTTTAGTGACACGTGAGTTTAGTGGCACAATGGATTTTGCTACTAATAATGAAACAATCATCCTAAACTTATAAAGCAATTAGATAAAAAAATTTCTTCCCGTAATACCCAAAATCTATATTATCTATGTCAGGGTTTTTTTTCGATGTATATCAGGGGTTCTGAGTCCAGTGCTTGGGGATCTCTGGTCTGTGCTGGCCTTCTCCAGCTTCTCACACACCTGAAGCAGGTAATCAAAGGTTCTGATTTGCCTGGTTCCAGGGTACTGGTACGTGGAACAGAGTACAATACGTGGAGTAGCCGGGGTTCCTTGAGAACTGAATTAAGAGCTTCTGATCTGAATCATGTTATTATCATGACCTTGATAAGCTATTAGGTAAGTTGGTACAGTTGGTTACAGAAACTTATGTGGAAACTCACTGTCAGCCAACGTCACCGTTTAACTAGTTATTTTTCACCTAGTGCTTTGTAATGATTGCATAAATGGATTTTAAGAAGTTTTAGAACCTTTTGTACTTTGTACTATGTTTGTTAACTTGTCAGACAGTAATTAAAGTCACTGAGTAATGCCTAGTCATGTTTGAAGTGACTAGCTAGCAGTTAGCTAATATGAGCTAACCTTGAAATTAACTATATAGGCCTTAGACTCAGCATTTCATAGTAAGTGTTTAAAAAAGTTTAGATAACAGCTTATGTGTGGCTGCTTGGCGATGTAATGTATACTATTGCACAAGGTGGGATCAACCTAACCAACAATGACTGAAAACGTGTTGCCTAAACACCCTGCCTAATGAAACACTTAAACATCTAACCACACCTGTGACAGGCCTAGCAAATAGTCATCTGTCATGGTGATTCCTTCAAAAGACAGTATTATCGTGTATTTTAACGTATTGTACAACCCTGGGTGTTGTGATCCAGAGCCTAGACTTGGTCCTAACAAATCCAGAGACTTGGTCCTAACAATTCCACGATGCAGCTACATATTAAAGAACCATAAGTGCCTCTCTGTGATACAGTGTGATGTAAAAATGGCAAACACAGTGAACCAGTAAACACAAACACAGTGAACCAGTAAACACAAACACAGCAATCAGGCCTGTCCTTACATCCATCCTCTGCATGCTGTAGCCACCAGGAAGAAGCACCATACACAACGCATAGCCTTGAGGCACTAAGGCACATGTGCAGAGCTCACAAACACGTAGAACCAATTTTCAGTCCACGTGTTTTGTCCTAATGTTGTTTGCGGCAGCAACGGTGATCGTATTTTGTCTCTTTAACAGATCATTTATCCATTACCTCCCAGCAACAGCTTAGCGAGCAGAGAAAATCTCAGTCAGCCAGCAGCCAGTTTCACATGTCTATTATGGTACCGACCCTCTTCAAAGTGCCCCAACTCTGACACACAGAGTACAGAATGTATTTTACTGACCTGTCTCACAAAGGATATTAAACACACCCAGAGTGAGAGCGAGAAAGAGAAAGAAAAGCAAGAAGGTTTCAAGGTTTGAATTTTTGTCAGCAAAGAGAGCCATGAGCTAAAGGGCTTTTCACCCTGTTATCAGTATTATATTGTAATAAAAGTATTGTTCTCACATGTTCCTGCTCAGAACCAAGCTGAGTGGTGAAAAAAATAACCTTGGCCCATTTCTGTGTCTCTCAGCTGGTGAGAATTAAACTAAAATTGTTGTTTACAAGATGAGAGAGAGAGAGACTCCCATGTTTTCAGAAAAAAGAAAACTCCACTTCAGTGTTATCTTTGAGCCCATGAAATTGTGTGTATGTATGTATGTGTGTATGTTTGTGTGTGTGTGTGTGTGTGTGTGTGTGTGTGTGTGTGTGTGTGTGTATGTGTGTGTGTGTGTGTGTGTGTGTGTGTGTGTGTGTGTGTTTAAGTGTGCGCACACGGGTGCCTTTGTGTGTACTTCAGTTTATGGCAATGAAAAATTTTTATTTGGTTTAAGTTGTTAAGCTGTTTTCCAGTGTTATATTGCTTTTAATGGAAATACTCTCTTTAATTTTGTTTGGGACATATGTTATTTACATTAGACTCATTTGTGCCAAATATACAACCAAGAAAGAAGGGCCACTTTTTTTAATTGAGAGCTATTTGAGATAACTGCTTACTAGCTGATGATGTGTATATCCTAAAGTTCTGTTCTGTATCAGATCGAACATTTTTATTTCTGATGCCTCCTGATCTTTGGTTTGACAGACTTCACTGAGCTCATGGTGAGAAGAGCCAAAGAGACTCTTATTTGTAAAAGCTGCATGCACTTAGTCTCAATTACAATTATTAAACGCTTCAACTTTGTACTCTCGTTTCATGACCTGGAAAGCTACCAGTAAACCTATGGGCAACAGCATTAGAAAACGCAATTGCATTCAAGTTAAATACACATGCATGTCCCTGTTCTGTTTTTGCATAAGGCAGTAACATTTCCAGAAGCTTTCGAGTCGATTCACTGATGCTGTTGGGAAGAGGGTGTATCATGTCTGAATCAGTGAGGAAAGTTTGGAGTCACACCCTAACCCCTCTTTTTATTCTAGAGGGGATTCATTAATTATTCAGATCTTCCATGAACTTTATAGTGAAAAGCGGGAGGATGATCTGTTTCAAGGGTTTGAAGAAAACTGTCACCAAGACTGAATCATTTTTCAGCCTGAATCGCTTTCATGTTTCTATTTTTGTACTGTATTTTTGTTCATTTTAATTATTCCCCTGGACAATATTTGCTCTCAAAAGACGCTGACAGACAAAAAGCAACTATTATGTTCATACTTCAGAACATCTTTAAATTATTAAGGACTGTAAAAACAGAAACTGGGGACAATAGGGTGATTTTTCTTAAATTGATAAGTTATATTAACATTTTTGTTTCTTTAGAGACTGGATGTTTATCCAATGACCAAATGTGTAATATCTCATGTATTCTCTGATTGTCTATTGTTATTTTCTTTCAGGAACTATGTTTACTTCCACAGAACATTGAATAAACATTTGAAGATGTGACATTAACTCATATTTACAACTTATATATAAATAAGACACAGCACCTGTTAATGTTGAATTATAAAATGTCCCATTAAGAAATGCTTTTCTCTGATTTAGGCAACTGTAATCCTACAAATTGATGTTTGTGTCCTGATCTGATCAGAGAAAATAATGTGGATATAAAAAAATCCGGTTTATTTATATAGCACCTTTTACAAAACTCTCAAAGCAGCTTTACAAGTGTCTTGAGTCCAAGCCCCCAGTGATCAAGCCAAGGGTGACAGTGGCAAGGAAAAACTCCCTAAGAACAAGAGGAAGAAACCTTGGGAGGAACCAAGACTGGGGGTGGGGGGTGGGGGTACATCCTCTTCTGGCCGACACTGGTTACCACGACAACAGTATTAAAAAGATAAATATACCTGTGTAGAGGGGTAGAAGCAAAGCTTCATGAAATGACATTACTCAAACTCTCACTCCTAACAAACCAATCAGTCAAACTCTGCCAGTTCAAAACTCCTGATGGAGCGCTCACCACAGCAGAGCAAGGCTGATATTGGCGCATGAAGACTTTATCATGCTTTGTCTAGCTTTATTATTTAGGCAGCAGTTCACTGAGATGTGGGTTTTAATAAGCTAAAGATATGCATGGTGTGTGAACCCTCACGACAGCAGCTGTTTGCACATGTTAAAAAATATGTGAAGCCCATTGGGAAGTTCTTGTTTGTATTTTGTCCATTTAAAACCATAATGGACAGGCAGTTGTATGATCTACATGAACCCCAGCCCTCCACACTCAAGCACCTCCTATCTTTACTCCACCTACTCCTCTGCCTGCCCTCCTTCAGCCCATTCCATGTACTTAATGGTTCTACCATTCTCCTCGGCTGTGTCCAGGTCCCTGTAAGGAGCTCATGGTCTACAATGCCAACCATGTTGGTAAGACAGCAAGAGAAAGAGAGAAATGGAGATTTCGCCAAAAGCTGACAGGTGAAAGTAGGAAAAGGGCTTCACTAATAACAGATGTTGAAATAGACAGTCAAAATGTATAGCAGATGCACAGCCAGAGAGAAAAGGTTGCAGACTGTTCTGTCTCTCTGTCAATAAGCTAGTCATGGCATCTCACAGAGAACCACCACCAACCCTAACACGTAACCAAACTATCATTAGGTGCCCAAGTGTCTTTCTTCTCTCGCTTTCTGTCACTTCTGTCTTCTCTTTCCCCATCTACTCGTCCCTACTAAGGGGACTGGCAAGAACCTGTACACTGAGCAAAAGTTTCCATCGCAACCTAAGCGATGTTCCATCAAGTTCTTTTCTTTTTTTCCCCCCTTTATGGTTCAGAGTCTCAAACTTTTGCTGAAAGGTTCGAGGAGCATATTCACGGAGCTGGTTGTTATCTAGCTGGGAGAGGCAGACATGATGCGATACTACTTTGGCCAAGCATGTCAGTCTGACTCCAGGTCAGTCTGCCAGTCCCTGCACTAACACAATGGGGGAGGCCCCACGTTACTGTCAGTATGACTTGCACACACAGCAAAACAATACCAAGGTTTGCTTTGAAAATCATCTAAAAATGAAAAGGCTCAAAGGTATTTCCTGTGTGATGATGAAATCTCCCTCCTGTTCCATACTGGAGTAATTAGTGGCCTTACATAGATGGTCCAATGGGTCATTAATTAGCAGTGGACCATATGCAGTCTCTGAGACACACATTCCTCATCCCGAACACTGATTATGAACTGGGTCAGATGGTGAAGATAGAGAGATTTCTGGAGACATAGTCTGAAATTGACCCTGGCTAATGGAGATTTTCTTGTGACATATATATGTGTCTTATATATACACTCCCTAGAGAGAGAGAAAGGGGGGGGGGGGGCATAATAGGATATTTTCTGTAAATCCTGAAAGGAGCTTAGGGCTTCTTTGAATCTGAATGTTAAGGAGATCTTGTAATATGTGTGTACTAATGTGGACTAATGGGGCAAAACCACAGAAACCACCATCATCTGAATAACAGAATATTCTTGACTTATGTTATGCTTCTAATGAATGATTTCCGCAACATCTTTTGTCTTTTTATTCCCGTGTTATGGACATCGGTTATTATTTTGTTCTTAAGTTTCTGTTACTCTTCTAAACACCCCAGATGTTTCACTGCATCTCTGCCTGTCCCCCTGCATCACTGTGTCTGTTGTCTCTCTGCACTAAGTAGATGCACCTAAATTACTTTGCCTAAAACGTAGGCCTAAACTGTGGTCTGATAAAAGAGGAGGACTATATCGTTTAAACTCTTTCATGCAATAAAGGCGTTTTCATGACCAAGCCAAACAGAGAGAAAGCATCACTCTTTTACAGGAAGGAACTTTGCAGTTGGGAAAACGTTGAGCAGCGTGTTTGACCTCAGCTTAACTATTCATTTTTCCTTGTCTGCAATCACATGCCATTCATTGTCCTGCTCGATCAAGACGCTTTAAGTCATCACCACAAGTCATAAAAAGCAGAGACATATTTACACAGGCTGCAACGTATCCGTCGTGACAATTATTCTTGATCTAGATGTTATCTGAGTTTTGGCGTGGATTTTTATTTCCTTTTGCGTCTCACGATGGTATGTTTTCTTAATGGACGACGTATTTATGCTGTCCTGACGTTCTGCTGTCAGTGCTGCCGTGTCTTTATCAAACCTTCTTATAGGAAGTACTTGCCTCACTATATCTCTCCATGCGCTGTTGTGTTTAGAATATCTGGCTTTCACGTGCATTGCCGCCAGTCGAATCAGGCCATGCCAGGGAAGAAGCGGCGTTCCGCAAGAGCGCTGTGGACGGCAGAAAAACATCACAAATCAGAGGACCAAACCGCGGCGCGCGATGATCAAACGTAAACGGCACGACGAGGAGGCGGTAGGGGGAGAAACCTCAGAGTCCTTGTTTCTCTGTCTAATATTTCTTAAAGCGAAAGTTAAATAAATTCCTGAGCTGAGCGGCGTGGAACCTCGTCAGCGGTGCAGATGGCGGTAATGGCAGCCGCTGCAGGAATGTAGTTTGGCTCGGAGGGCCACCGAGAGGTGGTAGCTGCCTCCTCACACATTCATGTCTCCCATCTAGTAGCCCGCATCTGTGCACTCTGTGCATGCGGGTGTGTACTAGTGCTTATGTACTACGGAGAACCAGACGAGCTCGCTAAGATGTGTAAAATTACTATAAATAATATTTTGCCCTCTATTTTTTATTAAGAAACAATGCGTTTGTTTTTTTTTTGTAACTAAACGTGAAACGTCCTTTGTTAAATTAAGAATGATGAATATGATTAAATTTAGTTTCAGATGCATTAGTATGTGTGCTCATGCCTGAACTGTAGTCACTAAAAAGCACTTTAAAAAAACATTGGCAGCTAATCTTTGGATAAACCGTTGTCAATTAAGAAAATGTCTAGACTGTGATTTAATGTATTAGTTTCTGGGTAATTTTTCTGATGTACTGTAGACTGTGCAATGATTAATAAGAAGAAATCGTATCAAGTGCTTATTTCCTTATGCCAAATGATTACACGCAGACGCTATTTACAACTGAGCTGACAGTAACACACAGCAGGATATCATATCACGCTGAAAAATTACAGACAAAGATTTCCATCTGCTTAGACCTCATGGTGTAGACTTTAAAACGAACCCCAGAATGGGGTTTATGATTTCCAAATTATCAGCAATAATACGAAACCTCAAGTCAGCTGCTTCTGTCTCATCCTGTTGTTTTTAGCTCTGTGCAGACATGCTCAATTACGAGCCAGTGCTGTGTTGGTAATGCATCAGCAGCAAACTACTTTACTTTCCCGTTATAGCCTCTTTAAGTCATCTCTCTTGTTTTTTATTCATGTCGGAATATTTATAACACACACACACACACACACATTGCATACATACACACAAGAACCCACCCCCCTACCCCCGCTTTTTTTTTTATGTGGTATTTTCTTCAGGAATCCACAGCGCCTCAACCAGTGTTGGCTGCAGCAGGCATGGCGTGCCCATGGCAGCTGGGGGTTGTTGCCAGCAGTGTATGGTGTAGCGGGTAAGCTGGAGTTGGCAGCCTTCGCTCTAACGCTCCTATAAATTTGAAGGCTTGTGGGCACACGCTCCACTCGTGGGATAGCCCCTCACACACACACGCTGCTCTCAGTTTTAATTCGCCCACTTCTAAACATGTCACTCTGTGTTTGTGTTTTGAAATAGCACTGATGGTTGAGTTTATGCTCCTGCACTGGGAGACATGTGGCCTGCAGGAGCCACTCTGTTGAACAGAGTTCAAATTTAGCGTTGTGGCTCTATTTTACAATATCACCAGAGAAGGGTCCAAAGAAAAGAATTAACACTCATTTAAAGTTCTGTTAAGAGCCTTATCTTTGAAGGATCCTGTACGGAAGCCAGGGGCTTTTTTCTGAACTTATAAAGACCATCAAACAAAAGAAGTCATTTCTCTGGAGAAAGACATTCAATTGAAGCCAGACTGAACATTTTCCGGCTCTTCTATTGTTTTGCTGCTGGAATCTATGATGGATTGTCTGGTGTAATTGAATAAAGGCTGAATATATCTTTATACACATGCACATCACATTAAAAATACTGCTCCTGCTTCTGCTATCCAAAGCAATGAGAATACAATAAAAGTACACAAAATGTGTCTGGGAATTGCTCAGTGACAGTAAAATATGGCTGCACACATCCTCCTCTTCCCAAGTTTACTCAAGGGTTCTGTCATTTCAGTCTAACAATTACTAATCATTAAAGAGTCAATGAAATCTAAATTGTAATGCCTGAGACAATCTATACTTTCTCCTCCATGTTTTAATGTTCATTTTCCGGATAATTTCAAAAACTAGTCTGATTAAAATAGACTGTATTCCCCTGCACCATCATATCCCTGTCTTGATAGGTCTACTTGTGTAGGCTTTACACATCACTTTTACACTTTTACTTGACTACATCTCATTACATTTATCACAACTTAAAAATAATGTAAGTATTAATATACATCAGCGTTTAGTGAAAAAAGTTCCAAATGGTAATGCGGTCATTAAACATCAAAACCCACAACGGCGGAACCAGTCAGCATGTTCGTGGTACGCGGTTCGGATCTCCCACGGAAGTAAACTTTACTTTAACGAAAGAAATCTATCACAAATTGATCTGTCATCAAGTAAAAGCCACTCTCATCGATCGTATGAGTGAATGATATCAAGTAGGCTACGGTTTCACACATGAATCTTTGGACGATTAACCATTGACAAATGCCTGATGGCAACAATTGTTGGCGAAGGATAAAGTCAAAAGTTGGAAGAAGTGGGTTATTCTTTCCGCGATGTGTCGTTTGGCCTTATTGGTGGCTTTGTGAAGTCGCTGGAAGAAATGTTGGCTAAGGAGCTTCAAACATGACTGTTTGAGCGTCTTCTGCGAGTTGTCTAACTTTCCAGACTTAAAGGCAAAAAAAGTCTTTAGACTAGATATTCTTATAATCCAATTTATCCCGTAACATTTATTAAGCAGTAATTTAGTTACTCTCGGAGCTACGTATTTTTGTCATATCTTGAAAAAACTGGATCTTTTTCTTTTTCATTGTACTTTGAAATGCCAAGAAAACGTAGTTAAAATGTTAAACGTGTGCTACGTGCCAGCAATATTCCATCAATCGTCAGTCTCCTCCACACTTTAGCTTTCTCAGCACATTTCTTCTCAGGACTGGGATGAAAACGGAACCTTGCTACCTAACACACTCCACATGAGTGCGGAGAGTAGTGTAATTAGAAGTGGAGCAGTTCATTACCCGAGTTCAAACAACTGATTTAATTGTGCCGGTAACCTAACTTGAATAACCTATTTGACAAATAAATATTAATCACTTGACCTAAACATTTTCCAATTATAAAAAAAAATCTGCTTATCTCTAAGATTATATTAAACGACTCAAATGCTGTGTTCGCGAACGAATCGATTCTTCACAACGATTCTTTGCTAAGAAAAAAGGGAGAGTCGTTCTTTTGTCGTATCCAAAGTTCACTCCCTGCATTAAATACTCTACAAGTGAACACTGAGAATAAGGTATTTACAAGAGAATTTGTCTATTGCTGTTTAAACATAATATTCCAAGTTGACATCTACGGCTGAAAGAGCGAGAACAGGCTTGGTAGGTTGAGCAAGCTGGAGAGTGAATGAAGTGAGGGAGACGAGAAAGAAAGTGATTCAAAGAAACTGTTATTTCACGGTAATGTTCTAAAACACTGCGGCAACGCCGCGGATTTTATGTAGAGCGATCAGACGTCACGCTGTAATGTTTAGTGTAAATCATATACATTAGCTCTGGCAGTATTAGTAATTTACTGCTGCTAAACTTATACACATGTGAAATTAATTTATACTGTCTTTATGTCTAATTTTGAATCTGTTCTAAAAAAAAATAAATAAATACTTGATCAGACTACAGACAAGGATAAAGAAAAGTTAATGTTCTGTGACTAGGGAGGGGTTTCCCTTAGTGCTCAGATCACAAAACCATAAAACTATACTTGGGCTAGGGAGTCTAGATGATGTACAGGAAGTGGCACATTGGACTGATCGGCCACATGTGTATAAATGTAAACAATGATCTCATCTCAAAAAGCTAAAATGTGGTGTTTAAGAAAGCTGTTATAAGTGTGTGGTCTTTAAGAAACCTTTTCTAAGTGTGTGTTGTGCAAGAAAGCTCCATTTACTAGTTTCCTTTCTCAAAATGACATTAGCCTTTTGTGTGCTGGTATCATGCGGTAGCCAGAAAAGTTCACATAAATAGGCCCTATTACTGCTGAAAGGTACATTTGACATAATTACAAAATACTGATGTTGCTCTGCAAAGCTGTAAATGATATAGTCTGAAGCATCTGATCAAAAATAAGTTTTAAGATGATCCACCTAATTTGAAGGTGCAGGAATTTTATCAGTGTGTAGAATTATGAACATCTTATCAGAGTCTTTTCTTACAAATCCTGCCAGTTGTCAACAATGTTCTTGACCAGAGTTTAGGCCCAGAGACGAACGTATTCCGACCTACTGAGATGCTGTTTATTGCATGTACAAAGCCATCCGTTGGCTCTTCATCAGTGGTAATTTTCTGAGGGGGTTCTGCTATAAGGTTGTAAGACGCTCCTGCAACCCTGCAGTGCTGGTGGCATTTGTGTAGTACTTGCTACAGTGCTGCCATCACGTCTGTGTTGCTACAGTGCTGCCATTCAATATATGCAGCAGTGAACAAACAGACCTGCCTTGTAAGCACCATGACTAAAGTAGGCCTCACTGAATGTGTAGGGTGGGAAGACCCTCGGATGCACCAAACAGCAAAGCACTGAAACAGCCGCACTAGTCCCTCACATAGGGCTTGAATAAAGGAAAATCCCCCATCTCTAGTTCTTCACTTAATGTATGATCAGCAAAGAAAAACACAATAAGACTAACCACATGCTCAGCTTTACTGAACACATGCACAGTGACTCAGTTTACCAACAGAGGCTGTGGGAATAATTCACTGTGGGAATAATTCACTGGCCTTTATTGGCTTACTTTTAACTATCTTCATTTTATTTCCAGTTTTATTCCACAGATTTACAATATATGAAATAAAATCATCCTAAAAATCAGCATTAATGAAATAACCATGCAACAAACACCACAAACTCTTAAATCACACATTTCAAACTAAAAAGCTTAAACTTCTTGTTAAAGATCAAGGGTTAGTGTCATATTGGTGTCAAAGCATCGTCATGCTTTTAACTAGTATTCCATGAATACACAACAGAGTTAAAGACATTTTATAAATGTCCTCGGTGTGTGGACTGTAAACTTGGACAGTAGGATGTCTCTGGACAAGCAACATGTGTGCATGAGCTGAAACAGATTTCCCATTCCTCAGTGATGTAAAACTGAGTCAATCTGGACCATCTTGTGGGGTTGCAGAAATGAGGCTTTGAGTTCAAGGCCGTGTTAGGTGTGAAAATCCTTCTAAGAAAAACAGATGAAGTGAACTCGTGTGAGTGGTTTCTGGTACTTTTGATAATGACAAATATCAAAAAAAGACGTGTGTATGTGCATTTGCCTTTTGGATGTCCTTGTTCGTGAGGAAGCACTGAGATACAATGTTCAAGGCTTGCAGGAGACAGTTTGGCTAAAGGCAAGAGGAGGAGTGAGGGTTTGAAGTAGTTTAAGTGTTGGAAAGCTTTTATTTGCAGTGTATTGGCACAAAGTTAAACATTTTGGTAGAGTACAACCATTCAACTATTTGTTTTGTTTCATTGCTACATACCCACAGCTGTTTCTTGCTTTGAGGATTGGGGAGAGGGGGCAGTGCTGGTTAACCCCCCCCCTCAGTACCAAGTACTCGTGCAACAAGGTTGCTGTCACACCTCTGGTGTTGGAAAGTGACACTGTGTGGATCACGCACCCTTTGTTCCTGAGCCTTCATGATTTCCTGGAGTTCCTGTCTGGGATGTGACCCAACCTCTCCACCTGGAGGCAAGACTCCTACCACTGACTCACAAGATCTCACACAAAGATTCAGATCTTTCAGACATTTGACTTCTTAACCATGCTATGCCAAACCATCCACAAGTAGTTATTGCATCTTAAAACATCTGGCACTACTGCCATGGAAAATGGCCTTGTCTTGATCCAAAAACTTTGTATGAGCCACAGGGTCATGTGGATCTGTCTTTTTGGACAAATGTTTTTCAGATTCCTTCTTTAACATTGGTCTGTAAAATGAAACCTGGGCTCTTAGGTCCAATATCCTATGCAGTAATAAGGCACTGCTACACCACACTCCAAGAGCCCCCTCCAAGTCACAAGACAAGTCCCCTCCCATCCGTTTGGGTATAAATGCCCACATTTTACATATCAGCACAACACAAAAGAGCACAGTATTGCATTTTAATTTGTCCATATGTAAACCCACAGCCATGGCATGTGTCCCCATGTTCGATATATTGCATTGTTCTAACTCGGAAGCACTTGACTGTCGTTTGATTGGTCCTTGGCTTCGTAGTTTTGCCTTTGTGAGGGGCAGAATCATCAATCTCAGAAAAAAGCAACTGGCAAATATCTACACATTTGCAGCAGGATTAATGCCTTCAACCAAAAAAATGAGAAAAATATAATTTCTCAGTTACGGACCAGTTCCTGAAGCAAAAAGAGAAACAGAGACCACAAATACAGTATTAGTGCATTTATACTGCATCTATCTCTGCCATGCCTTCCAAACGATCTGAAAAACTATGTCATTCAATGTTCAACCTTCTCAGTTACACTAAAAAATAAGCTTTCATTTCTACAAAAAGTCATTCAAAAGGCAAGATATAACATCCTCTGGAAATGTAAGGCTTACACTACACGTATTAATCCATATTTA
>JAOXYF010000012.1:11500100-11522446 GCA_028565775.1 Sternarchorhynchus goeldii | reverse complement strand
AACCCCCCCCCCCCCTTCCCAAAAACCCGAACAGCTGTCAATGTCATTATAGAAATGTCAATTATAGAATTTGACAAATGTCGATTTATAGAAATAAACACAGAGTGTGTGAAAACACCAGGCGGCAACTGATACTGTGCAGTTGTACCCAAAAGCAGCGTCAACCATGGCAAACATACAAATTTACTGAGACTTGAAAATATGACATTTTTCCTTTGCTGTAACGTTCCTTCTGTCTTTCTATATTTTTTGCTTCATATCCTGAGTGCACAGGGCTGCTTGCTGAGTAACAGTCACTGATGTTTAGGCTCCTGTTTTTATTAACTTGGAAAGTTTATTTAGAGACAAATTGTGGGTGTGAGGACTGTGTGAGGAAGGGCAGCAAAGCTCCAGAAACGTCTCTCCAGTGCAGTGCATCAAGGAGGAGGATGATGCTGCTGCAGCTCTCAGTAAATGGAACATGAAATGGGACAAATTAAAGGCCATAAGAGTGAAATTCACACTAAAAGAACAGTGCACCCAGGCACGTCAACCAATCAGGCTTCATCCTCAAAATGACAGAGAACAGCCGTCTGAGGGAGTCATAGTTTTACCATTTCGTTTGCCTGAAGCTCCACCCAGCCATGCTCTCAAAGCCACGCCTTTGTTTACCATCGATCACATGCTCTCAAAGCCACGCCTTTCTGTTTACCATCGATCACAGCAGCAGAAGGCGCCTGTGAGACTTCACCAGTCATGTAAGTTTGTGAGATTTAACCGGTCATGTGAGTTGGCTGATGAGGTCTGCGCTTAAATCAGTCAGAGACACTACACAGGACTAAAGCTACAGGCCCGAATACACATTCCCTCAGTCCAGTGTTTGTATAGTGTAAATGCACAGTAGGTATGGTTAGTTTGCATGATGGTGTTAAAATTACTATCCATCCCAACCTGTTTTGTGTGTTTGTCAGTATACGTGTGTGTGTTAGAGGAGTGAGCAGGAACAGCCCCGTGCTGAAGACTGCCTGGGCTGTTCAGACAGGTGTGTGTGTGTGCACGCGCGTGTGTGTGTGTGTGTGTGTGTGTGTGTTAAAGGAGTGAGCAGGAACAGCCCCGTGCTGAAGACTGCCTGGGCTGTTCAGACAGGTGTGTGTGTGTGTTAGAGGAGTGAGCAGGAACAGCCCCGTGCTGAAGACTGCCTGGGCTGTTCAGACAGGTGTATTCCTCTGGCTTTCCCTTCACTCTCCCACAGCCCTGGAGTCTGCAAGATCTTCTCCACTAGCTCCTCAAATGCACATACCACCCCATCACATGTCTTAGCACTGGCCTCTGAGAGAGAGAGAGAGAGAGAGAGAGAGAGAGAGAGAGAGAGAGAGAGAGAGAGAGAGAGACACAGAGAGAGAGAGATGGAGAGAGATAAAGAGAAGAGAGAGATGGAGAGAGACAGAGAAGAGAGAGAGAAAGATGGAGAGAGAGAGACAGAGAGAAGAGAGAGATGGAGAGAGAGAGAGAGAGAGACAGAGAGAAGAGAGAGATGGAGAGAGAGAGAGAGATAGAGA
Source organism: Sternarchorhynchus goeldii (assembly GCA_028565775.1). Lineage (NCBI taxonomy): Eukaryota > Metazoa > Chordata > Actinopteri > Gymnotiformes > Apteronotidae > Sternarchorhynchus > Sternarchorhynchus goeldii. The sequence continues at coordinate 11,520,908 of JAOXYF010000012.1, read as the reverse complement.
GATGGAGAGAGAGAGAGAGAGAGAGACAGAGAGAAGAGAGAGATGGAGAGAGAGAGAGAGAGAGATGGAGAGAGAGAGAGAGCTTTATCAAAATAAATAAGTATTCACTTTGTAAAACTATATGATGAGTTTGTTTCCAAGAAAATGTCAAAGAAAAAGGTTAATATGATGTCAGAATGAAGCCAAGTTTAGAACTTGAATTTTCTCTCTTATGATGAAAACACAAATCACAAAGTTCCCCAGTGGAGTTTGCTCTCATTAACCCATGCTGGGCGCAACGCAGGAGATGCTCTTTCTTCACCTATAAACAGCATGGAGTGTTTCCTCGCAAATGTGAGGCCCTCGTTCCGGTCCACCTCCCTGTCGTCCTGCAGAAGAGAGACGGAGCAACAGACTGAGGGCCATGCAAGGTCTTCACCACACACACACACACACACACACACACACACACACACACACACACACACACACACACCACACTCTAGGTGCAAACAGGCATTGAAAACTTTAAAAACATTGACTCAGAGACAGAATTTTCCTGAACTGCTCCTTTTATTCAAAACTGCAAAAATGGAAAAGAAAGAGCATGTAAATCCGTGGCTGTTAGTGTTGAACAAACAGGTTTTGATCTGGGTTCTATTTCATAATATATATATATATATATATATATATGAAGGTCTGTTAAACTAGAGGATTTTCAAAAGTGCAAGTATACAAATATATGTGGGATGTGTGTGAAGAGACTGCAAGAGACAGACTGGTTATCTTCTGTTGGTGGGACTGGTTATCTTCTACATCTAGAAGCTAATGTTTACAGTGCAAATAGCTACTATTATTCCAGACAAGGTACTTTATGGAAAGCTCTGGAATATTTCAAAAATAAATGGTTGGAAAAGTCAGTTGCTCTGAAAGTGTGACAAGAGGACAAGTTGGCCACAAAAGTGAAAATCTGAATAAAGATGTTTATTCATTAGGAGTTCCAGGTTCTTTAAAATATGAACACCCTATGAAATATTGGATATGGTAATTGACTGAACATTAACTGAACACCACAATTAGTAACAGACCTGAAACTCATCATGACTTGTGCTGAATGGAGAAGAAGTGTACCTTATCTATCTTGTTACCCACAAGCATCTTGACGAGCTCATTCCGGGTGCAGTGTATCTCCAGCTCACTCAACCAGTTGTTCAACTTCGTAAATGTCTCTCGTCTCGTGACATCATACACTAGCGTACACATATACAGTGTGGTGAGCAGTGGAGGTTACACCAAATCTGCCAACCAATCAGATGGCTGGGGAGAATGATGAAAATGCTCCTTCACTCGTTCTTTAAAACGAATACCAAATGTTCAGCAGCTCTGGTTTAAGTACTGAACAGTGATGGCAAACCATCACAAGCTAGAACATCACTGCTCCCTGGTCTCTCTGAGGTTCTGTATGGAATAAACTCACCCAGTATGACACCTTGGGCTCCTCTGTAGTAACTGGGGGTTAAGGTACGAAAACGCTCCTGGCCTGCTGTGTCCTGTTATATACAAGTTAAAAAGACAGAAAATAAGAAGGAAAGAAAGACACACACACACACACAGACACACACACAGACACACACACACACAGACACACACAGACACACACACAACTGTTTCGAATCCAAACATGATAAAACACAAAGTAAATTCTTTGGAACAGCCAAATTACTGAATATTGAAATAAATTGAGCCTGCAATATAAAAGCTTCTATTTCAGCTTCTTAATACCCCATACCCTCATCCAAAAAATCCTGAACTTCATATAAAGAAAGCTTGTACACACACGATCTACAGTTACTATGGTGGTATACTGCCCTCAGCTGGTGCACAACAGCACCTTTTAGTCCTTAAACTCTTTAACCTATTTAGCATGGACATACATGAATGAAAACCAATAAATACTGCCCTTTTAAAAAAATACTGTCTGTCTTTTTAAGATCTTCAGAGCTGAAAAGAAAAACAAGTGGTTAACAGCTTACCCATATGGCTAGTTTTGTTTGGTTTCCATCCACAGCAAGTGTTTTCACTTTGAAATCTACACCTGCAGTTAAAAACAACTTTTTTTACAGTTATGTCAATAAGTTAACGATGTATTGAATTGTGTATTAATAATCTTGTATAATGTTACCAAGGCAACCACATGTACTAGGTGAGTTTTGGTATACTGAATGCAACTTCACAGAATTTTAATAATAATAATAAAATTAGTAACAAAAACCAAACAGTAGACATGAATACTCAAAATACTGGAAATTTCTGATACTGGAACTGCAGTGCATCTGTATCCAATTCATGCACACACAGTGAAACGGGAAGGTGGAGTTAAATGTTTGTATGGCAAAGAGCCCAGCAGACTTAAAGAACGTCTGGGGAACGTCTGTACACTGGGGAAGTGTGGCCTTATTTTAGACATGAGTCGACTGGAGGTGGCACTGCTCAACACAGCCATCGTGGCTTCTCAGAGAGATGTATCCGGGCACAAAACATGACTCACAACCTCAACCAAAAATTCAAGAGATTAGAAGCGGCACTGATGTGAACACATCTCCTTCTGTTGTGTATTCACTGAAGTGAACACATCTCCTTCTGTTGTGTATTCACTGAAGTGAACACATCTCCTTCTGTTGTGTATTCACTGATGTGAACACATCTCCTTCTGTTGTGTATTCACTGATGTGAACACATCTCCTTCTGTTGTTGTCAGCGCTGTCCACAGAGGACTGGAGGGCTACAGCAGGCAGGGAATTTCATCCATGCAGATTTGCACACAGAAAGGTACTGGAGGCTATTTGGGCTGGTTTGGAAACACCAACGGAGAAACGCAGCTCATCAAAACTACAAGCAGACCCTTGTCACGCATCCATTATCATATGACAAAAAACTAAATGTCTATTCACTTTATTTCTATACTGGGGTCTGTGACACCCATCTAGGTTTAATACCTGTTCCATAGTTTTTATTGCATGTATTTCTGATAATGTCTTCAGTATATTACAGTGTCTTCAAGGTGTGCAACAGTATTTTCGGTGTGTGTTACAGTGTCCTCAGAGTGTGCTAAAGTATCATCGGTGTGCATTACAACACATACAAAACACTGTTCACCACTCTCAGTATAACCACAATTCTCCCCTTTTACAAGGAACCTGTTTGAGGTTTCAGGATCAATTCCACATAAAACTGACTGTGCTAGGGACAATAGTACCATACATGCAAAATGTTGGGTCTGCGTCCTGAAATGATTCAACATGATCTCACATCTAATATTCAATTTTATTAAGACTATACTAAAACCATATCTGCTTTCTACAATAGGCCAAGAGTGCAGATGTCAGTGTGTAAATTGAGAATGTCTTGATTACCAATGGTTGCTCCAAGTTCTGGATCAAACATGTCATCTGTAAACCTCAAAAGAAGACTAAAAGGAGAGATGAAAAAAGGAAGAAACCGTGTAACTTTAACCAGCTTTCTCCAACAAATGACATACACGTAAACACACTCTCGTATACAGTCCACATTTTTTGGTTCCATCCCACCTGCCAGCATGCCTGAACCAACCCATTATGAACCCACTTGGTACAGGCGTACTGGGAACTAGATTTGAGCAAATACGTGGACCATATGTGGGTTGGGTTGAGAACAGAGAACAAGCTAACGCAGCTAAAACGTCTCTTTTAATCCCATAAAATTTAAATTTACCACTTAAATTTTATTGTTGAGTCACATGGCACATGCTGGCTACATGACACTTTTATGGAGTTATAAATATCATGCCACCGGGGCTAAACTGCACTCCTAAAGCCAGTTAGCCAAGAGTCCACGTATATTATACATTACAAGTTGGTTTCTGCACTAGTACAGACATGCGTTAATGGACAAATAAATAAGTACTTATGCAAAGTGAGTGCAGCGAGTATAAAAGGACTTGTAAGTGAAAGTAAAAGCTAGTCATCATCAAAAGATCCCGATGGATGTCCGAGGTAACTTAAGTTGGACTGTTTGACGTTTCTTACCTGGACTTCCCAACTCCACTTTCTCCAATAATCAGTAATTTTAGTGTAGCCAGTATGTCTTCGTCCATTTTTAGAATTACTACAAAATAGCTGCGCACAAATATAGCAGCATATTAAGACAAAAATACGCCTGATGAGAGGTTGGTTTGTTTTGTTGACTTTTGACTTCTTCACGTGTTAACTGATAAGTTGTAAATAGCTTTTAACGTGGTGCTGCCACCTATCGTATACAGGCACCATGATAGAAGTATTACGATCAAGTCTTGTGGATCTCGAGGTCAGCTATGCGGGTCAACTAAAAAATGTGTAAGAAATTCACTTCTAAATAAATACTCACAAATAACGAACAAAGTAGTCTTGTAGTCGTACAAGACGTTGAGGGCAAACATGTCTGCCAATATGAGGTTTACGTTTAGGGCAAATCTTGATCTGCGCAACCGCCTTACAGGTCAGAGGTTGCCAAAAGCAAAATAGGAATATCGTGAGATTCACACGAACGGGATTGAGAATCATTGATCCGGCCCGCTTCGGTGGGAAAGAAATAATTTTTTTCGCCACTAGAGGGCCCCATCGTGTCAATAATATACATATTCTAGTACAGTATCTTTGTTTTCGGTCATCTTACTGGAACCACTTATTTCATTATATTTTTTAAAGGTACAATTGACTAATGACGTTGATCTGAGCTTTTAAGAATACGTTTCCATACTATGTTAGAAATACTTAATTTGGTTTAAAAAGGACAATGAAAGCAAAATCACAATGTTTGAAAGCAGATTTTATTTGTGTTTGTTGCCAAGTCAGCAACTGTCAATTATTAAAGTACAACTGATAAACATCTTTAAGGTGCAAAACAAAGAAAATTGCTTTTAAAGTTTTTTTTTTATTCCTCACTGTTACCGTTCCCTTTGAAGCAACACATATTACTGTTGATTTTATTACATCAATCGTCTGTGAGGGAGAGACTTTTCTGATTCTTTCAACAGGGTTAGGGTTGCTTCTTTATACTTTGTAATACTTCTGTTTTTCTTTATATCTGAATTTGTAAAGTCATGGTTCTAGCATTTATGATACAAGTTGTCCAGTTGTTCAAGGCCAGAAAAGACATTTCCCCAAAGCCAAAGACATGCTTAGCTGACTAATCTTTAAATGTACATTTATCGAATTCCCACAAGACAAACCCAATAACACCGAGTCCTCATCCAATACTGACTCTGCCCCTACACAGGTGGACATGACTAGCTCCGGAATAAACTTATGGGACTTCAATCAACGAACACAAGAAAGAAAGGCAGATATTTACAGTTGCTTTCAGGGCTAAGAATGTCTGCTTGTACATAACTTGAAAATATGTAGTCTTATATCAAAATGCTAAGCATCACTGCAAAAAAAACAAACAAACAAATAAAATACAGAACATCTAAGGAAAATTATAAATGTGCCTCAAATACTGAGTGTGCTGGCAGTAGTCTCTACAAGTCTGTCAATTCTCATTCCTATTATAAGCACCAAGCCTTGCTCCTTAGTCTCAGTGGATCAGGAGCAGAAAGCAAATGTGTTTCTCAAAAGCACCAATGTCAGTGAAACAGTGATACAGCAATGCTCTGGATAACACCACCATACAGCAGACCAGACAGGGTCTGCTGACATGTTTCTGCTTAATACCAAACATTCATCTGCTTATTGTCCAGATGAAGCTCAGTGTATAGAAGAGTAACTGTTCTTGCCCACAGCTGTAAATCTGTGCATGGAGGACTGATCAGATAACACCTCTAAAGTCCTTGTTTTATGTACAGAACTTCTGGAGGATCCTTGGTTGCGTCACCCAACCGGAATTTCACATGGATGGTGGATATCAAAGTTCTCTTTACAGTGCTTTTTGTCCGTCAGTGTACTGATGAGTTAAATTGCATTGAAGTGTCCAATGATGGCTTGTGTTGACGCATACAGAGAAGTGATGGAGAGAAACAGAGAAATGGGTTGAGAGAGAGAAAGAGAAGGACGAGAGAGGAGGGAAACAGGAGAGTAAGACGACAGAGTGGGAGAGGAGGGAAAAAAGATGGAAGGAGAAAGAAAGAAAGAGAGAGAGAGAGAGAGAGAAGACAATGAAATAGCAATGGTGAGGGAGGGATATCAAGAGCTCTGTTTCAGTTCCCAGACTGAGAGTGCAGTACTGCAGTGATGTTCTGGCGTATGTTAAGGAAAAGTCTGGTGAGGTTTGGATCTGCAGCACAAAGCTGCCAGCGCTGTGCCACGCCCTGCCCTCGCTGCCCGCCGTTACCACAGCAACCACTCCAGCCAAACGTCTGCCCGGGACCTCGCGGGTGGGAGGGTGGCGCGCGCGCCTACACGTCTGAGCCGATGTCCGCTTCCGCAAAACCACAGCCGCATCCCACTGGCCTACAACTAGACAGCTGTTTTCACTAAGCACTCATTTATTCTACATTTCACTTTATGATTGAACTTAGCGAAAAACAAATGGCCAGAAAACTCCAAAACTTAAAAAAGTCAACATTCTAGCTGAAATGTGGACCTGGTCAGACATCAGGGCCCTGAAGAAATGAACAGAAGGACAAGGGGGACCTGGCATGAGGCCAAATAAAATGCTTTAAAGCTTTAAATATCAGTACAAATAAACACAGAGAGAGGCGTGCATTTTACTTAAACATTTACAAATAAATATAAAAAAAAAAAAAAAATGAACTTCCAATGACTTCATAGACATGTGTCTGATATTACAGACCAAGATGAATTTCAGTTGGCCGAGTAAAAGATGGCAAGATGAAAAGATGGAAAGACGGCAATCCGCTTGGCAGTTCGACAAATGGCAGCATTACTATACAAGAACAGATCAGTCATAATAATAATAACAATAATAATAACAATAATAATAATAACAATAACAATAATACTTTGTGTGAAATTATGACCATTTGGTGGTATAATCCACAGTATGGTATAATGAAAATGGCAAGGTTCTAGTGAAATCAGCATAAGTGTGAGATTCACCATGCTGGGTCTTTGTTTCTGCCAGCTCACTTCCAACAATCATTTCTATATGCATACATTTAAATAAATACTCAGAAGAAGCAAAATAAATGAAAGTGAGTGTTTATGTGCCAGATTTCATCTCCCATTCCTGCAAGAGAAAAGAGAACATGTACTTCAGCACACAGGTGTCAGAGGAGCACAAACACATCCACTGGTAGTGGAGCTCACGGTTCGAAATGTTTGGACACACTGGTGAAACCGTGGCACTGCCAAGAACTTCAGTCTCACATACCACAGCCAGCTAGAGAAGTTGAAAGACAGGGTGTGTGTTAATGTGTACAGAGGTTCACACAAATGTACAACTTCCAATTTGGGGAAATTATAAGATAATGACCTGATATGTTAAATATCAGACCCCTGAAACATTTGCAGATGGTACCACTGCCACTCTTTGGACAGGACCAACAGTGTTGAGCTGGGTGAAAGATTTCTCCATTCCTCTTGAGAAACAGACTAACCTCTCCTTTGTGCAGCTCTGGGCAAGCTGCTTCACATTAGACAGATGCTGCCTGAGCTACTCAGGAACATTTCCAGAGGTCAGTCCAGTTAATGTGGCCTAGTGCTTCACTTCACTGGGTGGCTGAAAAATGAAACTTTTCAAGGGCTTTCTGCAAAACCAAACAAGCTTTCTTGTAAATATTTATAAGCACTTTACTTGAGTTCAGACTGTTGTGCCTTTATCAGCCCATACACCACCGACACCCTCCTCGGCTCCTCCAAGCCAAACACACTCTTTGGCATTTTTTGGTTTAGCCATGTGTCTCTGGATCAGGGCACCAGGGTCCCCGCCACCAGATCCAGATCTCTCCCATGAGTGGTGGATCCATGTACAGGGTAAATTGCTCACTACTACTGGCTCGGTGTTGGACTCTGCTCAGGCTGCCCTTTGTCACCGATTTTGTTCATAACTTTTATGGACAGAATTTCTCAGAGCAGCCAAGTGGCAGAGGGAGTCTGGTATGGTGGCCTCAGGATTTCACATCTGCTTTTTGCGGATGATGTGGTCCTAACTGGCGTCATCAAGCCAGGACCTCCAGCTCTCTCCGGGCCAGTTTGCAGTCGAGTGTGAAGCGTCTGGGATGAAAATCAGCACCTCTAAATCTGAGACGCTGGTACTCAGTCAGAAAAAGGTAGAATGTTGTACTGGTCCGTTATGATGATGAGGGACCTGAGCCAAAAGGCAAAGCTCTCGATTTACTGGTCAATCTACATTCCTACCCTCACCTATGGCCACAAGTCCTGGGCAGTGACTGAAAGAACGAGATCATGTATACAAGCGGCCGAAATGAGAAATTTGTCTCCACAGGGTGGTTGGACTCTCCCTTAGAGACAAAGTGAGGAGCTCGGCAATCCAGGAGATGCTCGGAGTAGAGCTGCTGCTCCTCAATATTGAGAGGAGCCAGCTGAGGTGGTTCGGGCATCTGGTCCGAAGCCCCCTGGACGCCTCTCTAGGAAGGTGCTCTAGGCATGCCCTATGGGAACGCCTTGGAGGAGCTGGAGGAGGTGGCTGGGGGAGAAGGATGTCTGGGCTTCTTTGCTTAGGCTGCTGCCCCCTCTACCTGGACCCAGATAAGATGTGGAAGATGGATGGATGGATGGATGGAAAGGTGCTTGCTTTACAGCGTGCTAAGGCTCTTTAGTCTTGATGGCTATCTGCAACTGAATCACTTCAGACAGTAGTTAAATCTATAAAAACCTAATACACTGAAGCACTGTCAGTGTGTGTAGAGGCCACCCAAGCAACCGGGTGACCGATTAAGGTAAGACTGTACCAATTAATAATGGTTTGCCAGAAATGGGTATGAAGATTTATAGAACAGTCATCTTATTTTCTTTAACATTATATTTTATTCAAAATCTGGTGGATTCCTATTGGGTAAATTAAGAAACAGTACACATCTGCAAAAATATCGCCACAAACCTTGACATTATGTTTACTGTGCTGTGTGTGTGTGTGTATGGGCGTGTGTGTGTGTGTGTGTGTGTATACACATATACAGTGACAAAACAATGGATATGTACAGTATTAAAAAACAAAAGACAGAGGCAAGTGTTTAGTGTGACGTCCCCTGGAGCAACAGCAGAAACTTGCTCTTAAGATCTGGGATGAAATAACAGTCCACTATGTGCTTCGTGCCAAGGGAGGTCACACTAAATGCTGATTTTTGCCTTGTTCTGAATACTGTAGATTTTTTTTAAAACACAAACAACTTTTGCACAGTACTCTCTGTGTGTGCAAGTGTACTCTGTGTGTGTGTGTGTGTGTTCAAACACTCACCTTGGCCTTCTGAAGGACATGTCCCCGCACAGGAGAGGCTTTCTGTGGCCCCTGTCTCCGCAGCAAGGAGGCGCTGTTGACTGGAAGTGAGCATGTCTCAGTGTCGCTGGTGTCACAGCTAGAGAGGGGCGAGTTATCCACTGTGTGTCTGATAAAAACTGGAGACTACACACACACACACACACACACACGCACAAACATTTTTTTTTTTGTGACAACACAGACCTACACTCACACCATGTGTTATATCAGCACAGGAGTCTTTACACACATAAAAAAAAAATCACTTGTGATATGACCTTTTGCTTGAAATCCCCAGCTATGGGGCCTGTTCCCCAGTCTATGACTGCAGCATTTAAGTTAAAAACAGAGCCCCAACAGGCATGAGAGGGTGGGGGCGTGGCGAACCTGGGGGCTGGAGCTGCTGGCCTTGGGTTCGATGGTCAGGCCGAGAGTGATGCCTCCGCTTAGGGCCTTCTTCAGGCTCTCCTTCACCTCTGTGAGCTCCAGCTCCAGGTTCACCCGCTCCTCTTCCTTCAGCTTGCACTCGTCCTCCACCTTCTTCAGGCGCTCCGTCAGGGAGGCCTGTGAGCGTTTACCTGGTGTAGAGGGACAGCTATGGCAGAACTGGACTTGTCTGCAGACATTTACACCACTGACATGTACTTCTAAACTTCTAAACACTTGCACAAGTGCACATTCCACATCATTCACTCTACTGTCAGATCTCCATCAAACCGACATCAAGTTCTGCACAATGACATATGTATTAAAGTGTAATCTCATTGTACGTTATTTGAATACAATGATATATAAAATGCAACAACGTCATTGCTTTTATGTCACCGTCTTGGAGTAAGCGAGTCACAGCAATGAGACGTGTCTCGTTTTCACGTTCTCACCTGCGCTGTTCTCAACGGCAGTGCGCAGGTCTCTCCTGTCCTTCCTCAGCTGGGTCAAACGGGTGCGTATCTCCTGCTTCTTCCTCAGCAACTCCTCCTCTTTGGCCTGGAGCTTCTTGGCATCCGCTTCCACCCTGTTCTTCCCATACTTATACTGATCCGTACCTGCCAAAGGTCAGTGAACTGAACCACCTCTATTTCTCTTGGTGCTTCTCACTCTGAAAAGGTTGTTTCATTGGAGTCTGATTATATTAAAACTGTTTTTTTTGTCTCTCCACACGAGTTTATGTTCGCTACAAAAAGGCAGACTCAGTATTTATGTTGCTCAAGTACTTGACTGGCTGGTGGAGCAGACCATTAAATGGTTTGCGTGATTCTGGAGATGCTCTGAGTGAGTGCCTATATCTGGTGGTGATTCTGGGTTGACTGAGTTTACTAAGCAGAATTAGGTCTGTCCACATGAACCCAGCACTGCAATTTTGCAGATTCTACATTCTATCATTTTCCACATATTTGTGTGGCTTTTTTTTCCTAGAAAGAAATCATTGGTGGAATAGCTGGGGTAATGCACCCAGACATAACGTCTACTTAGGTTACCATTAGCAAAATATGTCCTACATTAACAACAGTCACTTTAACAAAAATTCTGACTAATGTCCCGCCACATCACGCTCTTATTTTGAAATGTTCTCGTACTTGAATTGATGCATTTCACTGGTAGAGATCCGTTGTTCTTCTTGGGCTGGTTCTTGTCTAGCTTCTGTTTGGCACCAACCCCATTGGTGGTTGTGGCTTTCTTTCCTTTCATCTGATTGGCAGCCAGAAGACAGAGAAGTTAAATGATAATTCACAGCTCACGTTTAGGACAAATAAACAAAAATGATGAATGACTCACTACACACCCACCATGACCAGGCTGCATGTACAAACCTATACAGTGCACTAGTACGCTGCCTTTTGAATATCTCAATATATTGATTTTCAATAGTTGAATGTGCACGTGGTGCTAAAGCAGCGGGCTAAAGATGCCAGTGAAAACTGAAGGTTTATAAATAAAAAAAAAATGAATTCACAACTGTAATGAACCATCTTAAATACTATTACTAAACTGCTCTCAGGATGCTGCTTTGCTAATGTACTGTGCTTTACTGAGCCACATCACTCAAAAACCACACCATCCAAACACAGACAGCATGAGGGAGTGGTTAGTCCTCCCTCCTGCCTGCGTGGGACACAGGATATCAGGAGAGTATCAGGAGGACCCTTCCATGAGAAGGTCCAAGGTGCACCAGATCCAGCCTAAGTTCACATGGGTTCTAAAGCCCTAAACCTTGAGTAAGTGCGTCAGCTGGGCTTCCAGTGAAATGTTCTGCTTCTGCATCCGGGCAATAAAGTTTTATAGGCAAAGGAACTGCAGTCGAACAACATGCATGACCACACACACACACACACACACACACACACACACACACACACACACACACACACACACACACACACACACACACACACATTCTCACATGCGTCTGTTTCTCCGTCTATCTCTGTCTATGTCACAAACACACACAACACACAGGCATCACATAAACATAAGCAGAAACTGAGAGACTACATTTAATGCATTTACAGTTAACCTTTGGTAGAAAAGTCTTCAGAGACATATCACAGTCATTATTCAGCTTCAATTAAGTAATCAGGGTCCCATTTCCCATTTCATCTTGAATGAGAGTGTACAATTTAACGACGATCTGTGTTACAACTCTTTTGGGAAACTTGGCCCATAATGGAAAATGACCATCTGCTTTTAATTAACAGATTTATTGGACATTTTAAATTCTGTTCTCCCCTCCTCATTTCTTTTGGATTCCTACCAAATGGATTATCTACAGCTTATCGAGGAGGTTCTAGTTGAAGACTGCAGTGTCCCTAGTTACAGTCAGACGTGAACAAAATTAGTCAAAAGGGGTAGTAAGAGTTATAAACAAGATGACAGCGAAACTCCATGTTAGTCACCTGAGTTTTAGCAGTAGCAGCTGAGGAAGAGGAAGATGAAGAAGAAGACAGGGATTTAGTAGAGGTGGGTGTGTTGTAATGGCCAGAGGAGGCTGGTGACCAGCATGGTTTGCGTGAGTTGCGAGCGGACTGTTTAGGGGAAGGCATGTTCTCATAAAGGTCAGTGTTCTCATAGCGAGCCTCCTCCTGCAAGCAGCGCCCTCCAGAGCTCGGGAGGGAGTACTGCAGATCTGGCTCTTTCTGAGGAGGAAGCGTGCAAGTGAGAAGAGGGAAGAAAAGCAGAGGAGATTTTAGGAGGAAGACAAATTGTTGACTAGATCAGAAAAAGGACGAGACAGACAACACAGCCATGTGTGCACAGAGTGGAATTGTGAGTGCATGTGGGAGTGGATGCACCTGCATGTGAAACCATACCGATCCATTGATGCAGGGGACGTCGTCGTAGTGCAGGGCGACCCCAGTGGGCCGGGCATAGCCGTTTACTGGGTTATCCAGATATGGGTTTGGAGAGACAGCACGCTTACTGGTGAAACTGGAAACGAGTTCATCTTAACATTAGATGGCATACATCCCAACAAACAGTTTGAATATACCGATATACCAAGATCAGGATGCGAAAAAAAAACTATTTGTTTATATTATTAATTGGGCATCAGTTTAGCGAGTATTAAACAAGCATTAATGTTAATGGAGTCTGACTGTGTGCTTGTTCCTCACCAGAAGGACTGCTTGGCCAGCTGTATGACATTAGCAGTGGTCTCAACATCTATGTAGTCGTAGTGCAAGACGGCAGGGTCTGTGTTGGAGCCCGTCTCAGCCAGCAAAACGCCCAACCAGCGACCCATACTCTCAGAAGAGGAGGCCTGACACACACACACACACACTGTATTAAAGGAAGTATTCAATGCACATGGACAGTCTGTAAACAATCACGAAGACAAAATGATTCCATAAAAGAGCCTCGAAAGGCTGAATATGAAAGAAGTGAAAGAGGTACGAGAACATGAGCACTGGACCAGCGCATGCCATCCCCTTCCTAAACCACGCCCACAGCAGCTCTCACCTCCAGCACGGCCACCTCCTGACCGTTCCTCATGAGTCTGAAGGCGAACGGGTGCTTGGAGTCCAGCCCGGGGATGACTTCACAGCCTCGCAGGGGCAGTGAAGCCATATGGGTCTTCAGATCCTCCCGGTCCTTATGCAGTAGCAGCTGGTTGTCCTTCAGCCGGCACCACCTTTCCCTCCAACGGTTATTGGACAGTACGTTCAGGTAGCCTGTCAGTCATGGACGAGTAGCCAATCAACACTGTTGGTTTTCCACAGCAGCCACTAATTATACTGTTATATTGGCATGTGTGACATATACTGGTATATATATATAGAATAACAGTATAATGTATAATGTCATCATAATGTATAGGCAGGTAAAACAGGGGACGAATTGAAGGTAAAAAGTTAAATTTAATCTAATCAAAAACCAAAAAGAATACATCGCAGGTTTCCGAAACCTCCTCACCAGATGTTGGGACGTCCTCCTCGGCCGACGAGGTCTGCTCATCAGTGGACGGCTTCTTCTTACCCAGGCTGATGATCTTGGTGATCTTCTTCCCTGCCACCTTGCTCACAGTGCCCTTCTGATCAGCCCGGGAGCTCTTCTTCCCTTTAGCTGGAGCAGAGACAGAGGACACCACGCCTCAGTTGCGCCAGGAACGTGTGACTATGTGCCGTCATAAGGTGCAACGCGGAGATCTTTGTACGGAGCTTTGAAGTTTTTCGTTACTGGTAAACGATAACAAAAAAGTCAAGTCAAGGAAACCAGAGCTCACTTCACTGTGCTGAGAAGGACAGAGTGAGAAAGAAATGACCAAGGGCACAGAACTCCAGACGGGGAAATGAGACGAAGCACAGCTGATTTCTGACGAGTCATAATCTGTATTTTAACATTGTCTGATTTTTTTTTCTGTCCACATCTCTCCCTCTCTCTCAAAAATAACGAGAACGCGGTTTTCCCATAGCTGTTTGGTCAATTTTCTTGGGCTAATTTTAAGCGTGATGATCTGCTATGCACGGCCATCTTTAGTGAAAGACTGCACGCTCTTTCATAGTGCACCAGAGAACTCAAAGTACACTAAACTAACTTTAGCGAAACACTCTCTCTCCTCTCACCATGGTCTTCCTCTCGAAAAAATGAGAGGAAATAAGAGTGATGCCCAGAGAAGGGGCGTATAGGGACACCGACACCATCGTCGAGGACGGTGAACCCTGCCCAGTCTGCGCTGAGAAAGATTACATCTGTTTAATTAAAAGATTACATCTGCACTGGTGACTTGTTTAATTAAAAGTGAGGTTTAGATGAAGTCGGCACAGCCTCTACAGTTTCCCCTCTGCCGGTGCAACAACTCCAGGCCTGAGGCACAACCAGACACAAAACCAGATGCAAAAGCAATTCACCCTCTTTTACGACAGTCCGACTGCAAGCGTTTCACACACACACACACACACACACACACACACACACACACACACACACACACACCTGCATGCACGTGCATGCACACGCACACGCACACGTACAGGCATGCTCGCACCCACGCACGCCGCGCACACACACGCGCACACGCACAGTTTTTATCAGGAGGGGAAAGTTCTGCAATCTGGCTAATTCGCTTCCGAGCAGTTACACACACTGGAAAGAATGCGACCGCTTTAATTAAACAGCGAGGTTCGTTCTTTCTGCACACGTCCCACCCCTCCTGCTCATCAAAGCGAGCACGGTGGCAGTGGGCGGGGTTGCGGGCAAACACATCTGGAGCACACGTTACCCATAGCGACACGAGATCAGACAAGGGGGGCAGACGGGTTTAACGTTTCACCAGTCAAACCTAGGCGCTAACACCTTCAGCTCATGACGACAAGGGGGAGCCAGTTCGACGATGATTTAAAATTATTTAAAAACTAGACAAAATTTCCTGCCATGATTTAAAAACACCATAAAACCTTAACTCTGTGCTTGCGGAAGGGCTAGTAATAACATGGCATTACATGCTCTTAAATCTATTCCCTTCCATAAGTTATTCATAGCAGATCATCTGTTACCATTTATAAAAAATAATTCTGCGTTAATATTGGTTTATGGCTACAAGACAAGAATATCAATCACACAAGATAATCCTGTTGGCAGAAACGCCACATGCAACAGGCACGGAATTCACTCCCATTGGGCAATTCATTCCTAACTTGTCGAAGGCAAGTTGGTTCTCTGCCTTAAGTGAGGCAGAAGTAAAACCTGGGACAGGAATGAATTCCACAGGCCCTGATGCATTTGTTCTGACAAGTATAAATGGAGGCTTAATCCCTGGCCGAGTCAAAGTCCCAAACAAAGAGTGAATAAATAATCCCATTACTTTATTTAGAGAGTATCTTGCCGTCTTGTTTTTGGCATCAGCTGTGACTCGGAAACATCTACGTCAAACGCGGCCACGGCTCGTCAAACTCTGCCCGTACACATTAGCCCACCAGGCAGGATTAAAGGTGGCTCCACGATTTATGACATACTTCAATTCTTACAATTTGGGGTCACCATTTCGGTTTAGACAGAGAAATGCTATTCAGACAAACAGAATTGAGGTCTTAAATTCACTTACGACTGTAAATTACTTTTTGCAATTTCATACTAAATTAGTTGATGTTTCATAGTTGAGATTGTAAGGCTCCGAGTTCATTTCAGAACCAGTGCGTGATGCACGCCGGTTGATGTATTTGGTTTGCGTTCCTGGGGTTAGGTTGGGGCCCACCCCCTCTGGTTATTGTGATTTCAGGATTTTAGGTGCAGCTTCAGTCTGAGCCAAAGTGAGGTAAAGTATCAAGTTTAATCTTAGTCAGCCTTTCCTTAGTCTGGATGAGCAACACATCAGTTCCCACCCCTCTCAGTACATAAACACTTACCATAGTAGCCTGTCTTACCTAGATCTTTGCCATCCGTGATGCCATTTTCATGGTTGGGCTCTCCGTCTGAACTAGGCCTATCACAGGACAACTTCTACAAAGGGAGAGTCAAAAGCATGTTGCAAACACTATAGTTATAGACCAGAGAACAGTATCAATATATTACACGCGCGCACACACACACACACACACACACACACACGCGTGTATATACATCTATCTCATTCTCTCTCACACTCACACACACACCACAACCACCCACAATACACACAATCACACGCTTGGACACATGCCACTGGATGCAATTATGTGATCATGCAAAAACAAATACATATATTCAGACATATTTAAACATTTATACATGCATGTGCACACCACACACACACACACACACACACACACACACACACATCCACCCTTCCATGAAATGGACTGCACACACACACAAGAACTTTTACTTTCCACCCAGTGCATCTACAAAGTATGGATGTCTACCCACCCACACACCCACATTCCCTCCACAAACACACACACACACACACACACACACACACACACACACACACACACAAAAGCACATCCAGGTTTTACTATTGCTCTCTACTCCAGCAAAAAAATTTTAAGGGCATCTGTTTGGTGAATAATTGTGTGAATAATTACACCTTATACACACTGTGCCAGTTTAAGAGTTGTTTGTCATTAAAAAGTACCTCAGATCTTTTTTGCCCTCACACACACACACACACACACACACACACACACACACAAAATGGTGGTAAAATCAGTGAGTTAGGTTTTGTATGAACACAGCAAGGCGGGCTCAGAAGTTGAACATGTTCCATCACTGTGTGATTGGACCATTTTTCTTCCATGGCCTGCTTCACCCTGCCAGCTGAATGCATCCTGCTGTGGTGAGGTGGAATTTCACCCACACACGCAGCTTCTACAGACCCCACCCCCTTTCCACAGGATCTGTGGGGCTGCTTAGATACCAACGCTGTCAAACATGCACACACACACACACACACAAAACACACACACGCACCAAAAACAAGGCAAGTACCTACATGGAAATACTGTGAGCAGCCTGTACAGTAAACCCATACATTCACTCTGTAACCACACACCCATAGGCAACTGGAAGGAAAATGCACACAAAACACAGACCACGTATGGACATCCGCCCACTGGACGCACAAAACCGCGCCAAGCTTTATTCTCAGGCTTACCTTTTCCAGCTCGGCTTTGTGAACAGGGGATCCAGAGAGCGGCCCATCAGAGTCTCCCGGTCCGCTTCCGTTGGCACACACCTCTCTCATCACCTTAACGCAGGAAAGAAAGGGCCAGGGTCAGAGAGATGGTCCAACCCTGCGTCCTGGTGCACACAGCACGAGCACAGAAACATCTCAAAGATGTACGTTCGCATTCAAAGTCAAGCGTAAGTCATCACAGCTGCACACAGCAAACAGGTGGAGGAATTATTCAGAGCCGCTGCAAAAGCTTCAGCAGTCTACATACAGGCATGCGCACCACTGAACTCCAAACAGCAGCTCCAAGCCTGACGAGGTGGACCTCTGTGACATCATACAGGATGGACGATAATATTAACAATGAACAAAAAACTACTAAACATCACATTTATAACAAATGATACAAATTTTTGAAAAAAAAAACGGCTCTTGCTGGAGCTTGATGGAACGACTGTAGCACACACACTTCCAGCAGAAGCTCAGCGGAGAGAGAGGAAAACAGAAACCCTCGCTAAAAACATGCTACCCTGTGTATGTGTGTGCGTGTGTGTGTGTTAAGAGTTATGAATTGATCATTAAATGCAATGAAATGTTACTATAAAAAATGGTAAAAATTCCCTATGCAGGTTAACCTTCAGCTGAATGGGGTTCAGTTGTGATGGCACAGATCAAGTGAACATGCAAAGCCAACAGTGAGTGTTAAAATTAGTGATCACACACACACACACACACACACGGCACGCCCACACTGTAAGTGGACAGGAATAGCCTGCGTTTCTCAGAGCTACTGCACATCACACACCCATACCCACCCACACTCCCTGCGCATCTTACCAGAGCCATCAGAAGAGAGACAGGACAACAGAAGAGAGACAGAAAAGAAGGGCTGGTGACAATAAGAGAGAAGGAGAGAGTTAAAGAGAGAGTAAAGCGGAACATTTTAATATTTTCTCCATCATAGCAACCCACAATTCAAACATACACTCTAACCTTTTTGATAAGCTGATGCATGCACACACTTTCTGGTTTAGCTGAGTCCAGGTAACATTTGGAGAATAAATTATTCCCTTTACAACTAGTGGTATAGAGTGAACAGGTGTGTCTATTTACTCCAGAGCCCTTGGGGTTGAGGGCAGAGGCACGCCAGCTCCCTGACTGTGTGACAGCCCACCAGGCCAGCCCTCCAGCTCCCTGACTGTGTGACAGCCCACCAGGCCAGCCCTCCAGCTGCCTCACTATAAAACAGCCCACCAGGGCAGACTTCCAGCTGCCTGATTACGAGCAACACTGGGTACTTAAATGTATAGAGTGTATAACAGAAACACCACCCAGCGTCCAATGAAAGGATTGTGTTTATCGAATTCCAACCTTTATTTCTCTGTTACCGATACCTATAACGCCTGACAAAAATCTAGAAATGGAGTTGTGTGCTTGTGCAGCCAATCAGAGGCAGGTAATCAGACATGTCCCTCCAGCCACAAATCAAAGAGAACCTCGTTACCAATCAGGGTAATGAGGTGACGTAGCAGGATGGATGATGGAGTTGGAGGGTGAGTGGAAGTAACGGGAGAAGAGGAAGATGGGAACAAATAGCAATAGAAAGAGAGAGAAACAGGGGATGGAGAGAGAGAGAGAGAGAGAGAGAGAGAGAGAGAGAGAGGAGAGTAAAACTGCTTTTTTTGTTTCTGGGCTCTGTGGAGGTCTACTCAGCGAGTGCTAGCTGCTCAGCCTGTGAGCATAACCAGCATGAGCACAGGGGTCTCGCAGGTCTAAGGAAGCGCCCCAGGGGGGCACACGGGCCCCGCTGACCACTGGGACACCTCCTCATAAGCCGACGCTTACAGATGTGTAGGGAAAATGGCCGAGTGAAGACACACAATAAGATTTGTGGCTAAGGAGGAGAAAGATCCGAGAGACTAACTTCACAAACATAAATGTGCTTTATATCAGAACATGTCGTGACAAAGCCGGGGGGGGGGGGTGGACACATGGTTATCTTTCCTTACATGTTCAAACGGCTGTTTTGATCCACCAAAAAAAAAAACCAACCCAAAACTGCTAATGGCTATTTAAGCAAAGCATCCTGCAGAGGATGAGAACCATCAAACCTGTGTAAAAACACGCTTTTTCAGTCAGCAGTGTCTGGACGCAGACTGTGTTTCACACGCCGTGTCCATCTACAGTTACCCTAATCCTCCCTGAGCAGATAATACCGAGCTTCATCAACGTAACCGACCTTTATCGGACTTCAGACCACCGTGACTCTGCCATTGGTCACAGAGACAACGGGACTGGCCAATCTGTCAAATATATTTTAGTTGCTAAGGAAACGCTACAGTACATCAGCACGTGGGTTGTTTTAGCATTGGAACAATGTTGTGGAAAGATTGCTTCCTGTATAGTGATTGGTCACTAGTTTAAATGACATGGTTATCGTTTGCAGTCACCTTGAGCCACTCGTCAGCCTGCTCTCTGCTGTGGACTGCGAGGACAAGGGCGTCTGCCCCCTGGTGGACAATTCTTAGCTCGTGCTTCTTCTTTTTGCTGTCCTTGGGAATGTGAGTGATACTACAGCCAGACAGGAGCAACTCCATCTGAGGAGTCTGGTCTTTAGAGGACTTGTAGCACTGAAAGTGAAAGAGAGAGAGAGAGAGAGAGAGAGAGAGACATGCAAGACAAATAAATGTTTTATTTAAAAATCCAACAGCCAACAAACAGCTCCTATTATCCTAAGATACAACAACCGTTCTGTGACCAGAACAGCCCTCACCAGAAGTTTGTTGTCCTTGACGACGCAGAGGACTTTGCTCCACTGCCCAAAGCGCTTCTTGCGGAGCAGGAAGGCGCAGATGCGCGCGTCCTTCACCAGGTCCATGGACGCCTCCTCTGACGGCCACTGGTGCCGCATCTTCTGCCCCTTCCCGTCCTCCTCTTCCTCATCGTACGACTCATATGAGCTGCTCATGGCGTCTGAGTCATAATCTGGCAGGAGAGTGCAGAATGCTGGGAGATCCTGGGTGGCCATGTTTTATACACATGCCTCTTTATTCACACACAGGAGCGCGCGTGTGTGTGTGTGTGTGTGTGTGTGTGTGCGCAGTCTCACTGGAAGTGATGTACTCTGGAGTTTTCCCTGGGCTAAGAGGCACGGCCTCCTCATAGTAACCTTCAGGAAGGGAGGAACTGGGCAAGGGAGGAGGTCCATTATCAGGAGGCTGTGGGAGAGAGAGAGAGAGAGAGAGAGAGAGAGAGAGAGAGAGAGAGAGAGAGAGAGAGAGAGAGAGAGAGAGAGGGGATATCAATTGTCAATATCAAGAGATGTGATG
>JAOXYF010000012.1:11463265-11494603 GCA_028565775.1 Sternarchorhynchus goeldii | reverse complement strand
ACACACACACACACACACACACACACACACACACACACACACACACACACACACACACACACACACACACACGTGTTAACACAAACCCAGGCATCTGGCCCAGACCTATTGTACAGGGACGGCTGTAGTAACACAGCCAGGAAAACACAGTCACTCACACAATCAATCACACTGTCTAGACCTGCAGATTTCCTGTCCACTACCAGCATTCAAAGTAAATTTACACACAAATACAGCAGTGTGTATGCAGTCACAACATGCCAGTATTCCTCATGTTCTTGTGTGTGTGTGTGTGTGTGTGTGCTAAGCATATGTACATGTGTGTATCGGATTAGGTTGTCCATGTGTTTCAGAATCATCAACTTTAAAATTGGGCAAAACCTCACCAGCTACGACAGCCGAAAAGCAGTTTATTCATGAATTATGAACATAAACTCTGACTGGCTCCAGGACATCAAAGAATCTGCCATCTCCATAGTGACTTGCATGAATCATAATCCATTTTCCTCCTTTTGTCCATGACACAATGAGGGATTAGGTCATCGCATTCCTGCGGTTCAGCCTAGGGACGGGAGGTCCGGAGCAGGGCAGTCCCCATGGCAACAAGCCTCACACCTCACGGACGCCATAACGCTGATATAGAACATACCGGATGATGACAAGGAGAGAAGATGCACGCCGTGCTACGTGTGAGCCGCAGGCAGTTCTGCAGCCTGTTTGGACAGAACCAGTTAACCCATTCTGTACTGTTTACTTTCAGGGTCTCAGTGCAATCATTCCAGTCGTCACTGCAGACACACAGTGAAGCGAGAGGAACACAGAGAGGATGAAGGGAAATAAAGATTTTTGCTCAGGCCATTTTTTTTTGCAATGGTAATACAGAGTCTCTGGGTAAACAGTGCGTGTTTGTCTCGTTCCGAGTGCATTGTGCATGTGTGTGTGTGTGTGTGTGCGCGGACGGGCTGATCTGGGGTGGGGAGGGTGCAGAAGCCAGCATCAACACAGATGGAAGTCATCAACGTCTCAGCGGGGTCTGCTATAGCTGCTTCATATTCCCTTACACACACACGGCGTAAGAGCCAATGGAAGTAATTGAGATAACCCTCTTCACTTCAGAACATGGAAGGTCAACGATACATGACTGAGGCCAGCACTGTATGGGTTTGTGGGGCATGCACCCACAAGTGCACCCACACACACACACACAGGTAAAGTTTTACAGTAAGAAAAAGTAAGATATATACTTATGATTTTACATATGTTAGAAGAAAATCAAATCTCCTCTTGGATCCATCATACATGTTTGATTTTTCAGATGGTTAAATCTGAAAAATCTGCTGTTCCTATAAAACGCATTACCTTCAACAAAAGAGCGGAAGTAGCTGAAACTAACCCAGATGAATAACAGCAGAGAGGTCCGTCATTCTGTAGCATTCCTGCTGTTTACTGACCTCGTCGCTACCTGCTCAGCTTGTTCCTCGTGTCCTTGTCTGAAGAGCAACCGAAGAGTGGCAAGAAACATCAGCTCCAAGGACAAGCACTGGTGTAAACTGCAGGCTGGCCCAGAGAACGTGTTGGGATTAAGCTTTGGGTTAGTTCCCCCCGTAAACGAGTGGAATGAGGAGCTTTGAGCATCCACTTAGCCAACAGCACACGGACAGGAACTCGAACGTTCCTTTCCTGGGGTCATTACAGCGTGTGCACGGCAACAGCTGGCAAAACCTCCAAAGCCACAAAGAGTTCAATTCAATTCCACACACACGTACACACACACACACACCCACCCACCCACCCCAGACATGATCGCTCCTTCCTTGTAAGCATGGCGTCTGTTGTCCTGTCCATACCCCCACTCCTCCACCCACACACCCTCCAGCTCCTCCTCTCTCTCCTCTACTCCACTCCCTGTGGCTCTGACCACTCCACTCTTAAGGGCCAGAGAAAGTTCTGGTCAAACACAGACACACAGACAGACATACACAGCTTTTGTCTTTTCAAGCCCATGCAGATGACGGGGAGTTCATTGACACAGCATTGAACTGGGTTGTAGAAAGACAGAGAGAGAAGTTAAACTATGTAATTTAAATGTACATAAAAAATACAAAGAACATTTTTTCTTTCTTGTCTGGCTGACCAGTCTTAGCTGCCCCCCCCCCCCGGATCAGATACTGGACTATAATCAATGGTTACTTCCATGCAGAGAAGAAAGAAAGCTCCCCTTCTCCTCCACTTGATCCCTCACTCCCACCTCCCCCTTCCGGGAACAGCCACTTACGCGCACACACATATGCACACACTAACACACACACGCAGGCATGCACGCGCTCACACACACACGCACAGGCACGCACGCGCTCACACACACACACAGGCACGCACGCGCTCTCACACACACACAGGCACACACACACGCACACACAGGCATGCACGCGCTCACACACGCACGCACAGGCATGCACGCGCTCACACACACACGCATGCACGCGCTCACACACACACGCATGCACGCGCTCACACACACACGCACAGGCATGCACGCGCTCACATACACAGTCATGTATGTGCTCACACACATGCAGAAACACACACACACACACACACACACACACAAACTATGTGTAGTTCTGTTATTGCAATTGCTGCTTGTAAACAGGAGGAAATATATTTTGAATATAGTGTTTGGAGGGGTAGACGTGTGTGTGTGTGTGTGTGTGTGTGTGTGTTACACACAAAGATGCCCACATGCTACTGCCAGATGGGAGACACGTGCTGTGTCATGGTCATATTAAAACAAAGCCTGCCTGCTGTCTCTCTCTCTCTCTCTCTGTCCCTCTCCATCTCCCTCTCTCTCTCAGTCTCTCTCTCTCTCTCTCTCTCTCTCTGTCTCTCTCTCTCACACACACTTGAAATTAGTTTCATGTGTGACGGGGGCAAAACCACATCAGGTTCACGTATGACTATGAGCTCATATGACAGAGAGGAAAAATGAATGTGAACACTTCCTGCTGCTGTTTTACAGGGACCATAAAACTGCCCCTCAGATGACAGCATCACGGCACTGGGTTACAGCTACAGCACGTTCACTGGGTTACAGCTACAGCGCGTTCACTGGGTTACAGCTACAGCGCGTTCACTGGGTTACAGCTACAGCGCGTTCACTGGGTTACAGCTACAGCACGTTCGGGCTGTAGCCCTCGCCCCCAGACGTCTTCATCAGGCCTGGTAGAAACCAACACAGACTGGGAAATAAATATCTAGCCCTCTTGTACAGACTGAGAAATAATGCAGATCTAGTGTTCATTTTTCATGAAAATAAATGAAGTGAATTTCTTTTCATCTTTGTTTAATGATCATCTTCATCCGCCAAGTGCATAAAAATGCTTCACTTTGTGTGAAAAGAAAAACTACGGGCTACTACAGAGCAGGGATATATTTACTGACGCTAAGCTTCCTGCTGAAGCTCGTCTCTGTACCACTAAGGTCAGGCGTCATGACCATGTGGGGTCATGTGATCCATGTGGGGTCATGTGATCCATGTGGGGTCATGTGATCCATGTCGATAAGTGTGTGCGCCGTCTTACCAGCCATGGATGTGGGATCTCCGGGAGGGGCATCTGAGGAGGTGCTGGAAGGGAGCTCTGAAACTCCGTCTTACATGATGGTTCTGAAACCACAAAACCCAGAATGCAATGGGGCATTTAGCTACATGATAATTAACGTTCAGAAAGCCCTGGATACCAAATGGTAGAATTTTCTTAACTAATTTACTGTATTAACCACATAGCTTTCTCCAAAATCTGGCAGCTCAAACTACCACTTCAATAAACCTGCTAAGAAATGTAATAAGAAAACTGCATCTCAAACAACACGGATGAAAGAGGTCAAAATCTAAAGGGAAGATGCTTGACACTTAACAGTTATGTGTTTGAAGTGTTTTCTAAAGAAATGTTAGCATTTTTAAACGATATTTATATTTTATAATAACATGCTGTTGATCAGCCAAAGTTTCAAAATAGGTGCAATTTCTACCATATATCTGCACCTACCAAGGACTCGTTTAATCAAGACAAGTCCTCTTCGTTTTTCAAAATGCATATTTGAACCTGAATATGACTGAACTGAACTTTAAACGAAGTTTTCCATCAACAATACATAACGGTACCTATTGGGGAAGAATTTCATGCTGAACTGTCAACACCAAATCGAACAGAACCTCCCAGAGGTCACAGTCAGGTAAAGAAGGGAAAGCAATGTGTTTGAAGCTGAGTGGAACACAGATGTGCATTCCCAAGATGTGAAAACAACGTGAAAACTACATGTAACCACTAGTACAATGTGAACATAAGCTGAAGATATATGGAGCTTTCCTTGGAGCCTGGGCAACTTTGAAACAACATATTTTAATAGTTTACAGACTTCGTTCTACTGTTCCTGATATTCACCCACTCTATTAAGCAAATGAAGCATTTGTTATGAACATAAATGCCATTAATCATGATAAACAGGAATTCGATACAATTTTTCTTTAATTCCAGGGGAGACTTTGTAGTAAGTGAAGGGTTAGGATTAGAAGTGCAGTTTTGACATGATAAGAGAAAAAGATCAAACTGTGTTGGCAACACTGATGAAGTGGAGGAAGCTGAAGGTGTGAGTTTATAAGACATATCTGTGCTGAGAGCTGAGGTAAGGGACACAGGGCAAAGTGTGACCAGTTAGGTCAGGCGGATCCATGTTCTGCACTGACCTTTAGCAGCCAGGACTCTGTGTAAGATGTTGGAGATCTGCAGTTTCTTCTCTCTGACTGCCGCACTCAGGTACTCTCTGTCCAGCAGCTCCAGGAAGACACGCAGCTCTGACACCAGCTCCTCTATCGCTGCACAAAACACACAAACCGAAGACACACAAACACACACACACACAAGATCAGAGAAAACCAGAACACCACTCAGTACAAGAAGCCATAGGAGACATCCTCAGTTGCCTTCCAATCACATGCTCTTCCTGCAGCTGTTCTGCAGCTCCAGGCCGAGGCTGTGCTGTACGTCTTCCTGGGTACCCAAGGAATAGCAGAGCCCATCAAAAGTGAATTGCAGCCCTGGAAATTCTGCACTCCATAAAGTGGACTAACTGCGTGGGCCAGATCAGTGCAAGCACATAGCTGAGGCCTTGCGTACAACTCAGAGAGTTGGAGGGGGGGGGGGGGGGGGTCGGTCTGCCACAGGGACCGATATTTGATGCAACACAGGGAAGAGTGCTCGTTGGTTCGGGTGCGCCAGGAAATGACGTGCAACCCAGAAAATTTAGCATGTCACACCGTTGAAACTCAAGACGCTGAATGGATTTTTTTTAAAAAAAACAACGGAACAAGATCGATTAAAAGACGACAGTGTTATAGCAACTCTGCCATTCAGAAAAACCGTAACAAGGAGTTTACCGGCGCCCCACTTTACAAGCTGCCGTCAGAACGCCTCATCCTGATCATCGAAGTGACAAGTTTGTAAACTTGTTCCAAAGAACGTGTCCCAAACAACTGGGCCTAGACAGATGTGTTCCAGATATCCAAGCATCTGGGCTATTCATGTCATATTCAAATCGCAGAGCAAAATATCAGATATGATTATTGATTACATAAACTGAATTTTTTCCCCAGCAATTTAATACTGAAAAAGCTCTACACAACTGAAACAGTCCTAAATGTTACATTTCTTGTCATTACTAATGGACAATTACAATGATGTCATTTAAATGAGCCCTACATTAAACTTGCTAAACTTCTAAGCTTTTGTGTTTCGTATTTACAAAACTGCAGGGTACTGCATACGTTTCGGGACGGTACGTTTCTCTTAATGAATGCTTTAGACCTCTTAGAGATGCACGTATTGTGGATCTGTGTTTGGAATACAGAGTTTATGAACCTCGGCTTTGGTGGCCAAACAATGCAAAAGAAAGCACACGAAAAACAGCCAAATTGATCTAGAAATGGAATGCAGAACTGAGGACCATGTTTGGATGCAAACAACGAGGGAAAAAAAAAAACAACAAGCACCCACACGTAAACACTCCCATTCTGTCTCACACACTGTTACCAACACGCACACCCGCACCCCAAGAGAAAACCCCGGGTCAACGTGTACAAATGACGAAAGATCGTCTGCACTGCTTCTAAAAACAGTCTTTAGTGTGACTTCAGGACAGTAGAAGACAAACCGGTAGTAAGAGAAGCATCGAGTCCAAAGCTTTTGACCCAATACCACAGAGAATAGTGAGGTGGAGACCAGTGTGAGGTGGACAGAGGAGGAACAGTGACCAAATGAAAGGCTTTCAGTTAGCATCGATTACATACAGCTGCCATACTACAATACTAAGAACACGGACTGATCTCTCTCCACCCCTGACTCCTCCACTCCCTTGCATGTGGAGAAGAATGTCTTGTAACCCAGGAGAATGTCTTGTAATCCAGGGTGATTTTGATAGAAACGAAAAGTCCAGAGTCTAAACACCAAGTATTGCTACACAGACAGCCACGTGATTTCTGTTTCCACTTCCCAAGTGAAGTAAGTCTGGGGATCTTCACAGAAAAAAATACCACCGCAAGGCTGCCAGCTTCGGAAAGGTGCCTGTGCAATGATGTATACATGTGCTAAAATTAGTGTGTGTGTGTGTGTGTGTGGTTATGGTTTAATACCACCCAGGCAGCTGAAGGGCAACAACTAACCTAATCGTCATTATCATCTCATCAGAGATGGGGTGTTTGGGTGTGGGTGTGTAGATCACAGGGACTCTGCACCGTCAGCCCAACCTTAGCTCAGTCAGATCGGAGATCTGTTCTCTGTAATGAACTGCTCAGATCCATATGTCTTGGACTGATTTACAGTGCCAGGCATATGT
This sequence comes from Sternarchorhynchus goeldii, assembly GCA_028565775.1. NCBI lineage: Eukaryota > Metazoa > Chordata > Actinopteri > Gymnotiformes > Apteronotidae > Sternarchorhynchus > Sternarchorhynchus goeldii. Next base: position 11,487,715 of record JAOXYF010000012.1, on the reverse strand, counting down.
AATCAGACATCTTTTCCTGTTTAACAACCCACGCCAGGCTTCTGGAGGAGTGAGGCTTCCGCCCACCAATTCCATCTCTCTCATCTGGAGGAGTAAGGCTTCACTCTCCACCTCCCTCTCTCTCTCCTGAAGGAGTAACTTCCCCCTCTCAATCTCTCTTCCTCCCTCCTTGCTGCTTCTCTCACGCCCTCTCTATATTTAGCTACATTCAATTTAAACACTGATCAAATGTAAAGCTTTCCCCTTCGGTTCTCTAATGTCAAAGCCATAGAGCAGTGCTGTGCAGTGTGCCTCTGTGCTCCTGCAGCCTGAAGGCTGGACTGGGTTCTGGACTCTCTTTGAAGTCTGATGACAGAGACCTTGCACACTTCGTGTTGACCGGGTGACGGCTGGGAAAGAGGAAAGAGCCCCGGTCCGTCTCCGAGTCTCCTCAGACATCCGGGCCCCCTGAGGACTCAGATCACAGCTATTTACAGGAATGCCAGTGGTCTCCTAAAGGTTGCAGCTTTGGTGAATGGATGGCTGTTGTGATGGATGGATATACCTTTCAACTACAAGACTGATTAACATAGTGCCCTCATAAATTAAACCGAGTTGATATGGTTTCAAACGTGCTAATTACATATCGCATAATTCTTGAACTCATCGTTAGATTTAAGATGAAATTCAGAATCCAGGGCAGTCTGTTGGGTCTTTTTTTTTTTAAAGCTGAGAACTGACTTTGGAAATCTGTGTTTCAGCATGAACTGGCTTACTTTATTGCCTGGCATCATCATGGTTTCCCCTTGCCACCACAAACCAGTACATTCCAGTGTAGTGACACCACTCATCTGTAAATCCAACCAGTTACCTCATCTGTAATTCCCCCTCACGCACACACATTATTTTCAGCCTAACTTCTTGATATGGAAACTATACTGCATTATTCATGACCTGCTACAGTAGCTAAAGGAACATGCAGACCACATAGTATACTGTATTCTACACCCTGTTTATGTAGAATACAGTATACATTTCATGACCAAAATGACCACCTGTACGGGTGAGTTTATGAGTGCATCTGTGCCTGCATGTGTGCACACAAACGGAGCGGAAGGATCCAGAACGTTTGGGAACCGGCGTCTGAGGGAGCGTGACTGATAAATGACATGGTAAGAGTCCGAGCAAAGCAGGGTTAGAGATCCCAGAGTTGGAGGCGTTCCATCCCTCCGTTAATGATGGACTACGGAGACTCACAGATGTACAGGGACACATCAAACACACCACTGATCAACCAATGAGAGCTTGAACGTCAATACATGTGCAGCTGCACGGTGACCCCTTCTTGGGCCCAGTCCGCACATACACACGTGTGATTACAGGGCGCTAATGTGTAAACCGCACGGAGGGAGGGGCTGGGGCTGAGGTTCCGTGGATGGAGAATTCTTCTGGGGGAACAGCAAGACTTCATGGTATCTTGGGAAGCCATCAAACCACTGCTGCTCTCTCCATCTCTAATATGCAACTCATACAAAATTAAAACAAACAGGTAGACCTGTGTGTGTGTGTGTGTGTGCGTGCGCACGCACACATTATGTATAACACTGTAATTGTTGTCATGGTTTCTTCAGTGCACACTAGATATTGGACACTACTAAACCTGGCTCAATGCTTTATAAACTACACTGACCATCATCCCCTTCTATACATCCCTTATGTGATAATTAAGACTAGTTGTGACCGGCAGGTGGTCACCCATATCAAACACACAAACACAACAAGTATCAGCAATCAGTTAAAACAGCCAATCAGGTTTACATTTGATCTCCAGGGAACTGCTAATTAAGAACTTCTGGGTTAGCAGAGAACATTTAATGTGATGTTTCGTATTACCTCAGAGGTCAAAGATCAAAACCAGTAGCCTAGCAGAACTGTTGACTACTTTATTAAAGATTACTTATTAAATCCCATATGTTGATGTAAAATAATAATTCAGGTACGCTGCTTTATGTGCATTAGCCCTTACCAGGGCCAGACCAAAGCTATGGTTGGTAGTGCAGATTTCTGAATGTAGCTTAGAGCACTTCTTCTACTGAACTAGTCTGCCAACATTACTTGTCTACTTTGCTTCAATAGAGCAAATATGAGGTTTACAGTAGAGCAAGAGAGAACGGAGAGAAAGAACGGGTCAGACAGACAGACGAGGAGACGGACAAAAGACTGTATCAAAGCCAAAAAGCTGGCGGAGTGAATGAGAGATGGAAGAGGGAGGCAAATTAACATGGTCTGTATTTTTTTTTAATCATTTTCTTTTCTGTTCTCCTCATTTTTGAGCCAAGCTTCATCAGAACGGGGCGTGCGAGTGTGTGCGCACGCGGGGGGTGGGCGGGTCTACGTCAGGATTTTTCGGGCATGTGAAAGCTTTTAAAAAGCCATCACTGGGGGAACTCTGTCAGAGAGGGGAGTCCCTAAAACAAAGCCAAACGGTTTAAAGGAGTAGTGAACCAACTGCACCGACAACAGAGAGATGCAATTTAAACACCAATAAACACATGAACCACCATTACTGCCAGATGTGTGAGTGACATCTGTCCTCCGAGACCCCTAACCCAGCTCACCGTCATCACTTCAACCCCATGCACGACGGCAGTCTGTCATATACAACCAAGCCCTGGGCTGTCACGCACAAATGCGTTACTATGGCACCCTGCAGCTGCCAGCATGTCCACCAATCAGCAGCACCCTGGCTGCAGGCAAAGTTTAGCTTCTTTAAATGTGGCCTGCTAGGTTTGGGGTATGTCATTTAAGGTGTGTATGGGTGTAGGTGTGTTTGTTGGGGAGGGCTTGACATATAATAAACGCACTCACTCACATCTGTAGCTGTCTGAATAAAAACGGTTTTTCAAGAAGATGCAATCACTAAACAATCTGAAATGAAGTGTCCAAAGTGTGCGGTCAGAATTAATTAACCCCAAGGCTAAACAAGTAGCAAACCTCCATACACCGTTATCCTCGCGAGTGTTTAGACTACTCTGGAGCGATATATGTGTGCTACCCTGCCCCCTTAGACAAACTAGAACCATATGCTGTAAGTGCTTGAAGTTACTCTGACGCATTATAGGCAAACCTGGCATTCGTTATTTAATTGAATTAACTAGCTAAAGGGTTTGAAACGCTTGTTGCCGACGGATACTCACCCCTGGAGGCGAACAAAACAGGTTCGCTTCGCATTTTGAAGGTAAACTCATCTAACTCGGTGTACGTCTGGAAAGCTATCCTGCGTCCTTACATCCGGCCTTCCTTCGAACTGCGAGTGACAAGAGCCACGTCTGTCTTTCCCTTCTCTCCGTGTTCGTTCAGACCGCGCCAAACTTAGTCAACCGGCAATGTCTCCGTTTCCTAAACGTCCTCCTCTCTTTTTCTTGCTTCCACCTCGTAGCTGTGTTAATACCTCGCCGGATTTTGTTTGCTTGAGGCTGCAGTCTTTCGCAGTTTTGACAAGCTGCCGTCCTCCTTCGGAGCGCAGATTAGAATGTAGGAAAATCTCTTGCTTTCTTTCTCCCCTTCATTATGTAGGCACTGCTCAACGAAAAGCGAGACGTCTCCCTCCCCTTGTTTTCTCCGCCCTGGAGCCTCAGGTCCTGTATTCCAAACTCTGCTCGTGTAAGTTTGTGTGAGCGCCTGTGTACAGCACGCATAGTGACCCTTATCTGTTTGTCATATATATTTAAGAAACCATTGTTTATTCATGAAATATAACCCTCAGATTTCGCTGTTCATGTGGTGGTAAGCCTGTTCATGCTTGGAGAGGGAGCAACGTCCGCTAGTGGTAGATAACTGCACGCGGATAACTGCACAAACCTTTTCTTCGGTATTTAAACAGATTTGCAGTGAGGACAAAGAGCACCAAGCCTCGGCAAAGACAGAAATATAAAAATAAACACCTCAGAAAGAAACATGCCACGATTCACCATGACTAGGATATAGCATTCGTTCAGCACAATGTTATAACCTAAGATTATGTTGATAATCATCAGTGGTAACGCTCCAATAATTGTTGTTTTATAAGGACTGGCAGCATAGTCATGGATAATTGCAATGATGTATATTATAATGTTGGAGATGGTTAGAACTGATGCTTCTGACGGAGTGTGTTATTGTGTTATGAGCCAAGAATGGGCTCCTTAAAAGTGGTTTATCACATTTGGGTGTGTACTGACAATTTCATTCTGGAGAGACTTGGAAAGTGGGATATCAGCCCCACCCAAAGCATGCTACAGTGTGAAGGTCAGAGAAAGTGTCACTGCATGCAGGGGTCAATAGTTTCTTCCCTAATGCCCAAGTTCCTTAGTATCACAACAGGACGTGTCCACCTACACTGCCTGTATCTCAGGAATGTGCAGGAGACTAAGTCTCCATCTCCTGTTCAGCTGCCACATTCAAATGATTTCCCAAAACTACAGCTGTGCCATCAACTAAATCATTTTTAGACTCATAACAAAAAAAAAACAAAAAAAAAATTCTTATTTTCACTAGAACCACTTCAACTTGTGTGGGGACTCCTCTCGAGACTCTATGGAAAAATTCACTGTTGAACACTGAGGGGTGGGAAGAGCTTCATTTCACCATTGTTAAATGTTATTGTACTCAAATGAAAACAACTATGACACAAAACCCCGTTCACCACCATAACTGGGACGATTCAATTAAGATACAAGGGCCAGTTTGTGCACAACAGGGTTTTTTTTTTTTTTTGGTCACGCGCTGACAGACAGAAATGGGTGGAAACAGTGGAAGATCAGGTCCCCCTGCTGCAGTAAAAACTCTTGCAGTGTGAGAGAGGGGTCAGAGGTATTAGCAAGCAAAGAGCACAGAGAAGCAGCTTTGCGACATTGTGCATCTACAACCCGTGTCAATGAAAGAGGAGTGTCAAATATACACTCAGCACAAAGTCCCCCTGACCTACGGCTGTAGACATTGAGCCAGCCATAGAAGACCAACACGAAAAGTGAAAAACACATCTTAAGTGGGAAAAGGGAAGTGGGAAATTACCGTGTCAAGTACTGATGGACAGAGAGAGAGAGCGAGAGACTACAAGGCAAAGTGAGCGAGTTAGAGCGCAGATTGTATGACACTGTCCACCTCTTTCAGCTCTTTCTGAGGTATTTCAGGCACGTCTTTCAAAACAAAGAGGAATTTAGAAATCCTTTCCACTGCAAGCCAGCTCTCACAGCACCTGCACAGGATTCTGGATGATGGGTGGGGCTCCTGTTGAAGCAAGGGAGCTGACCAGGTTCAGTTTTGAAGGCTTCAAACATTTACAGTCCTTCATGATTAAGGTGTCGTACATTTTCTTTGTACATTATTTAATGAGGATCCAGGGGAAACTAATGAAGCTAATTATTTAAAAACTTTTCAAAAGCTATTTTCAAAATTTATTTTCAGTATGAGCTGGTTTGACGACGTGTGTGAAGCCAGCCATTAGGACCAACAAGTGAACTGGAATCTGTTCAAACCCCCAGAATATGCTTTATAAACACACTTCATAATTAGAACAAAGTGTGATGTCCTGTGCTCCCACTTTGTCCAAATCAGACCCACAACATGCTAAACATGCTTGAGAAGAGAAACTTGTAGGTGTAGTTGTAGTTGTAAACTTTGCAGATAGTGCAGTCACGCTTTTATCCTCTTGGGCTTCCTTGGTCCCCTTGGTAACCTGTCTCGTGTCCTTGTTTTGCTTCGTTTTCCCGTTTAGACTTCCTTTCTAGTTATTAATTACATCTGCTCCTCGGTTCTCCCGCGTTTGCATGTTTCCGGTCCTTCATCACTGGTCAGTTGTTCTTCCTTCATTCTATCATTCAAGTTTTCATTTCTCACTTTTTATTTTTGTTGCTCTGGTTACTCGTCCTCTAGTTCAGTCTGGACTCTCGCCCTTTCATCCTGCTGGTTTCCTGTTTTGTTCCTCGATCAGTCGTTTCCTTTGCTTTGTCCCCTGTTTTGTCTGTTTACTCGTTCCTCTCTGTTCACCCCACCATTCTGCACATTCTTAGTCTGTGCGTCTATGCTGTTTATTTTCTGCTTGTTCAAGTTCTTCCATCGATATCTGTCTGTTCTAGATTCTTTTGTTCTAGATCCTCCTAGTATATCGTTTTGTCTGTTCCTCATGGGTTTGAGGTCCCACTGTTGTTGCTGTCGGGTTCCCTTGTGTTTGGTCTGATCGCTTGTTGGTTGTCTGTTACGCTTCCTTGTTCTTCAGCTGTTTTCATGTATATCTATTAAACCTGTAGTTATTTTAAATCTTGTTGACATTGGTTTCCTATTCTCCTCATTTATCATGCGTACATCAGTTTTTCCAGATTCCGAATTTCTATGTGCACTCATTAGAAGTCGTTTACCTCCGCACAAGAGTTCGACCTCACATCAGCCAGTGTTACACACAGTCATGTTCCTGTTATGATCCTGTTATGATTCGGACTCTTCTAGACCATTTCTCCTGCATTCTCATCGTCAGACAGAGGCCAGTGGTTCTTAATTGAATGTCCGTACAGTGCCAGTATACAATAGAATGGAAACCTCAAAATGTGGAACAGAGAATTGACAATGACAGTCACTGTCACCACCATCATCACTACAAACTTAGGTTAAGCCTTCACAGATCAGTTAATAAGGGAGCAAGTTTTACTATATACTTTACAGAAAGTTTTACTATATACTTTACAGAAATCTCGATATTGATTGGTGAATTACAAATAACACTGCTTAGTAATATATTTACTGTATGACAGTAGGTCCAGTTACAAAAAGCATGGTGCATCAAATATGAGATCAGCACATAATCCAATTAGAAGAATTTCCTGGATCTTCCAAGATCACAAAATTTGACCCCAGCACAAACTGGCTGCTTTGGAAAGCAGGGGGAGCTGAAGCCTGCTTCCCCTTCGGCGGAGTGTGGCATGCCTCTGGGAGGAGGAAAACAGCATGTGAGAAGCACGCAAAACTAGGTCAGCAGTGTAGTCCACCTGGCAGGGTTCTGAGAGACACACACACACACACACACACACACCTCCCAGGTACACATACAGGCTGTGTTCAGGTCAGGCTGCTTCAGTCGGATAGGTCTGGTAAGAGAGGAGGTTCTTCAAACATACACACACGCGCACACACACACACCAGTGCTGCATGACAAAGAACAGCTTGTCATGGTAAATAGGCTTAAGTGTTCTTTCTCTGAACATTTCTATCTCGCATCAAGGACTCATGAACGGTCATGTATAGTTAGCCTAATTTATCAGTGAAGAGCATACATTGGAAACACCTGCAAATACAATGAGTCATTCTTAAGGAGCCACAGGTACACACCCACAAGCAGACACATTTAATAGGCCAACATGGAAGACAGTGGAAACGTATGCTTGCGTGAAAATGTCCCCTCACGTCGTTTTCTGAACAAGGCACATCAGTGCAGCTGCTCTCTTTATCTCTCTTCCTTTTGTTATCAATCCATACATCCGCGTCGGCCCCTCCATCTCCACCCTCGTGTCATTCTGGGGGCCCCATGTGTTCCCACCCAGTCACAGGCACAGACGCTGTGGCCCCACATGCTTCGCTGGCACCAGCTGGTCACAGCCAATCATTTCCAGCCGGCAGACGGTCAGCGTGGAGTCAGGCTTCCAGCAAGTGTGCGTGCGTGTGTGTGTGCGTGCGTACACAGCCCAGCTCCACCATCTGGCCACGCAGGATCTGTGGCCCCGTGACTTGTTAGGTCTGCAGTCAGCTGGGAACCCCCAAAGGGGCAGTGCACAGGGAAGGAGTGATGGCTGAGAGAAGGAGAGCCTGAGGGGAGAGAGGGTGAAGGGAGAGGCTCTCCTCAGGAGGCTGAGATCTTGAACTTCAAGACACATCGACAGGAACTTCTGTGAAAAGTTCTTACAGAATTCACACAGGCAAGAACCCTTCCTTGAGTCACTCTGGCTCGTCCTAATTTTTCCTGCAGTTAGCTAATCATCATTTTATGAATAAAACAACATGTCTGAGATACATTAAAGTGCTAAATGACTCATCAACATCAAAAAAAGAAAGTACTATATCTCAAGTTACCTTAAATTCAGTTTTATTGGAGCGCAGGCCAGAACGTGTTATTTGTGGTGAGACGACACGAAACTATTGGTGAAGGTTGGGAATTATTTGAGAGGAATGAAAGCACTTAGCACTACAGCATTTAAACGAGCAGGTAGTAAGGTCTACTCTTAAAAGAAAAAAATGTTAGTCGAGTGTTTAATTGTCTTAAAAAGAGAAAAGGGTCCAAAGGGAATGAAAAAAAAACACTACAGAAAGAACCCAAGAGAAAACGATGTAAAAGCTATAATTGATGTTTTCTAAATCAATAAATTGATGTTTTCTAAATCAAAGCTATAAATCAATTTGCTAATAAAAATGTGCAATAAATCATTTTACTCGTTTGGTCAGTCTGTGTGCGACCTGCATGTGGGCTGAGCTTGTCTTAGATTCTTGGGGGGTGGGAGTTGCTCCAAGGAAAGAGGTTAGGACCCAGTGCTCTAGAGGCAACAAACTCACACTGTGAGATTACACTTATTATTAAAAACAGTGCTTATATGACAGGTCAAATATGACTCCCACACCCACACGTATTACGAGATCCCTGAACTAGCGCTGTGTGATTGCGCGATCCCTTCACATACCAGTGCTGTGGTAAACACACACACACACACACACACACCCACACACACTCGGCGTGTAACAACAATGTCGTATTCGAATGAGTGGAAATAAAGTTTATGCACTGCCATCATGTATCCATGAGGATTCTGCAAAAGAGGGCAGTTAGTGACCAGGGTTCACTAGACGAGAGTTACAGGACTAGAGAACAGGGGGAGAGAAGAGGAAAGAAAGAGAGGGCAGGGGATGGAAACCTACTATGGTAATTATACAGAGCAGAAAACGAGAGAGAGGGAGAGAGTTGTAACCCTCAATCGCTCAAGTATAAGAGACAGAAGCAACACAGAGGAAACATCCATGCAAAGCCTGAGACAGAGGGAGGAGAGGGTTAATTAAACCCAAAAGTGTGGATGACACACACACACACACACACACACACACACACACACACACACACACACACATAGAGGCAGGCTGGCCCCATCACCCTCTGATTACAGCACGGGAGAAACGTGCATTATAAATATGGAAGGCCAGCACAAATTCAGCCAGCCATTTACTGAATTCCAGAAAAATTCCATGAATCTGAAGCAAAAACATTAAACCTGCTTTACAAAAGGCAAGACCATCTACTTGAAACTGAATTTGATGCAATCAAATTGTGATACAATCTAATCTAATTTGGCAAAAACACTGCTACCAAAAGGTCTTATGCTGACATCCCCAAATTTGAAACATCTAAACACACACGAGGATCAGCACCCCAGTGGATCTCTCTTTGGATCCTTGCCTACACACAATCACAGTAACACCACAGTAGTGGACACAGCATTGCACATAACTGATGTGACATCACCTGCAACATCTTTCCACTGTGCCTACAGCATGGAAACACCTGTGGGCAGGTGCCATCACCATGGTTACTGCAGTTCTGCTGGTTTTTGTAAATTTCTACGTTTCTTTCCCTAACAATCCAAATCTTACTGACCAGGTGAAAGTGTGTGTGTGTGTGTGTGTGTGCGCAGGGTAGCAGAGTGCAGTGTAGTAAGCTCAGTGTGCACTGTTGTGGCTTTAGAGACCAAACTACAAGACAGACATTTCTAGAATATTCACTAAGGACCTAGGCTAAATCCTCGGCCCAGTCCTTAACGGCTCCTCACCCTATCCAGCCTAATGTGAAACAAAACTAGAACCACCAGTTGCCATGAGAGATCTATGATTGAAAGACCTTTAGCATATAACTAAAGTATACACACACATTTAAGCACACACAGACACACACCTTGAGGTATTTGCACAAACCCACCATGGCTACCTGAGGTGTGTAGCTCACAGGCAGAACTTCAAAGCTTCAACCAGTTCTTGAACTTGCCTTTGTTCAGAATTTAAAAGGAGCAAAGAACAACACACAAATACAAAGAGTGAAGTGATACCATCTAATCCAACACACCTGAAATACACTGATCCCTACAGGAATACAAAACAATGCAAAACGCTCTCACTCATTTGACAAACATTATGAAAGATGATTTACATAAATAGGCAGTCAGAAACAAGACATTGGTGAAACACCATCAGAACAGAATGTCTAGTGAATCCACGTGAAGCAGAACACCATAGTATCATCCTCTCTACAGGAGTGTGTGTGTGCATGTGTGTGTGTACTTAGAAATGTAAGCTTACCCTGGAAGAAACTCAAGTCACCAGCACAAGTGCTTACCTCACTACTGATCAGAGTATGTAAATATGGAAGATGTTTTAGTTCCTTATGCTATAGTGCTACAGTACAGCCACAGTCACTGACGCACACAACCATGAGACTACTGTATCTGATATACTTTACAGGTGTGTGTGTGTGTGTGTGTGTGTGTGTGTGTGTGTGCTATTTTCATCAACAAAAAGCAACAGCCTAAAAAAAACCCTTAACTATATATTACATTTAAATGTGTAACCTCCCCTCCAGATACATACTTTGGCAGGTCACACACCCTTGGCCCAGTTCCAAACTAAACACTGTAACTTCTGAGGCCCCAAGCATGTGTTGTTTTTATTATGAGAGTAAACATCACACGTGCACACCAAACATGATATAAACATCACACGTGCACACCAAACATGATATAAACGGACAACGATCGAGACACATATGGGGCTCAAATACCATGATGAGGAAGAAAATGAGGAGACAAAGACTGTGTGTGTGTGTGTGTGTGGAATCACAAGTTGCTTAGGAACTCTCTGTGACAGAAAAGATAGAAAACAAGAGATGTTACAGGAGATGCCTCAGGCTCCAAATACCTGGTATTGGATGCACACCTGCCTCACCGCTTCAAAATACAGCTGGAACTCGTCCTCGGTGAATAAGGAATTCAAAGACGGAAATGAAAAGGGCAGCGGAGCAAGGAGAGACTGCAGGGCGGCATGAATGAGTTCAAAATGAACTTGCTTAAAAATACAGCAGCATGCTGTGATTAAACGATGGCATTAAGAATGTCGTTCTGCTTGTGCCACATCTTCACGCAAGTTCTGCACAATTCCTTGAGGATCTTAAATACTGATATTGTAGAATGTTGTGGTATGCAAATGAGGCATCAAACAAATCACATTTGAAACTAATTACAACATTTCTTTAGTGCTGTGAACATCCAGGAACAAATGAGATGGACAAACCACTGCGCACACAAGATCCAACAATCAAAAATCATTTTGATTAAAATAACGCAGGAGAAATTCTACTCATGACATATCAAGAGTTCAGAAGGGTGCTTTAATAGATCACAAATCAATACGGTACCAATATGGTATTTGTATTCATACTCAGCATCCCTGCTGCAGGATCTGCCTCTGCCTCTGCCTGCTGCAGGATCTGCCTCTGCCTGCTGCAGGATCTGCCTCTGCCTGCTGCAGGATCTGCCTCTGCCTCTGCCTGCTGCAGGATCTGCCTCTGCCTCTGCCTGCTGCAGGATCTGCCTCTGCCTCCTGCAGGATCTGCCTCTTACTCTGCCTCTGTGAAAGTGTAGCAGGCCTGATAACCACGACATCTGCAGCAATCCTGAATTATAGAACACACACCGATAAAGAAGCTAAAGTCTTTAAAAATGAAGAAAACAAAAAACAGAGAAATGGAGAGAGAGAGAGAGAGAGAGAGAGAGAGAGAGAGAGAGAGAGACAAAGAAATAGTAAGAGATAGAGACACCATTCATACAGTCATTGTAGACTCACAGGACTGATTCACAGGCTACAGTTCACCTGGCTGCAACACAAACAGCTCAGAGGCACTGCAGGTGTGTACACACACACACACACTCACAGATACACACTCACACTCTCTCACACACACACACACACACACACACACACACACACACACTAAAAGGAAAGGCAATATCCCCCTCTGGCTATGTCTGCATATGAAATCCTAATGGGAGAGATTCTCCACAGACCTGTACCACCAACCTCCTCCCCAGACCTCCTTTGTTGTACACTGCACATTTCTTACGCTGTGTGGATCTGGGGCATGTCCAATGCACCCTTTGCTTTTCAGGCTTTTCCTTTTAAAATTTTCTATATTCCAGTCTGGTCATGTTGTAGTGCTGAAAAAACACAGATGAGTGGCAGTAAAAGACTCCCTCCCTTCAGACTCCTGCAAAACATATACGAAGCACTGAGCATTATAACATAAATAAATTAATTAAAAAATGTGACTTCTTAAAACCTCTCATACACACACTAGGTCTTTGAAATTCAGAAAAAAATAGCAGCTGCCCCCATATCTATCTCTCTCTCTCTCTCTCTCTCTCTCTCTCTCTCTCTCTCACACACCATGGAGACCTTGGATGTTAGCCTAAAGCACTGACTACTAGTCTATGTCCATAAACCTGAAAATGAACAATCTAGTCTGTGAATTTGTAATTCAGTAGGAAACTACTGAGCTAAATAAAAGCCCTTACCTCTTCTCTGCTTTCTTAGTTCTTTAAATACTGCCTTACATTTACTAATACATCTTCACTACGAGCAAGACATCCAAAATATTACAAAATATTACAGGATCATACAGGATACGGGCAGACTGGGGCTCTCTTTACAGATTCCTATCCTTGTCTGAAAAACACGTGCCTATTTCAGTTCTTCTACAAAAAAAAAAATAAAAATCAATTAAATGTGTGAGGATAACTGTAGCTTGCACTCTGCTTGCCATCGCCATGTCTCAAGCAGATGTAATAACACTCACCAAGGATATCTACACATGCTAGTAAGCCTAACTCCAGCCTAACCCATGGATTTCTACAGTTTTCATCATAACCCTGGAGCTCAGTTTACAAGCACACAAGCCCATATTGTCCACAAGTAAAATCTCTCAGGATACTCAAAAAGACGTAAGGTTTTCTTTTAGCGTGCTCGCACACACACACAAGCTGCATAAACACGAGTCGAGATACATCCCATAGTGATGTCATCACAGCCAATTAAATGGCGATATGGTCTAGCTGAATCACGCCTGCAGATAGGCTATCTGCTTCCATTAGGATTCGGTATCAACAGTTATTCCCTCTAGAAGTTGGCTTCTCTGAAACAAAGAGGTTTTTGGAACATTCGTATCCATTATGTGTGTAATGTCAAGGCTCTGCACTCCGGTTCACAGTCATGCACTCTGGAGTTAAACCAACCGCATGCAGGCTCTTCACAGAATTTCTGAAATGAGGCGTATCTGCGCATGCTAATGCACGCTAGCAAATCAGGGCATCTCCATGACCCCACCAAGGATCAAGACAACATCAACTTTTTGATGGTCCAGCCCCAAATGAACAGGGCTCTCGAACAATGGAATATTATGCACCAAAAATTTCCTAGACTGGCTGAAATAATACACAAATAAATATATACAGGTGCATCAAACGCACAATAAAAACATAACTGTTTTATTTCTTTGCAAAATAAATAAATAAATAAAACAATACCAGGACATAGCTATCAATATCCTAACCTGGCTACTGATCGAAGAGGCTTCTCTTGGACTCAGCTTTGTCCAAATTCTTATCTGTGTTTTCTCAAAAGGTATCATATTCCTGGCATAGAGCTAGAATTGGCAAGCCTCAGTGCATTCCTTCCAGAATTCTGTCCTAGTCCAACTATTGTGAGGAGGTCTTGCTAATGGGACGTGAGAAGCAGGGTGTGGGCTTGCTATCTTTTGTCCCTGCTTCTCACCCCCCAGTCTCACTACCTGAGAGTCAGGAATTACAAAGCAATGTTTACAAAAAGTGTTTTTATTTCTGTCCCATTGTTCGTGGGAGCGGATTTCTTTAGACCTGAGAAACTTCCCCATTTAAATCCAACACTCAAAAACAAAGATACCTAATGCACGTACACGCACACACAGAACAAACCCAAGCATGCAGTATAAAAACAACACAATACTTTCTCTTGAGCAAAATTATAAGGTACATAAGCAAGAATGTAAGGTCAACAGTAATCCACGTTTCTCCTGAGTGGGTGTTACTACATACAAAGCATGTTTCATCCTAGTAAATGCAAACCAAATAAATCGTTCTTCAGTTTGTTCCAATAATAAACACCATTCAGTGTCCGTTGTATTAGATGAAATGTGATTTATTTGCATTCTAAATGCAAACGTATCCCCTTTTTATGGTAACCATTCCTCTGTGCTTTTGTGCCGTGTATCTCCTTCCAACCAACCCCCTCCCCCTCGGCATAATCCATGACTAAGGAGGACTGCCGACGCCAGCTGATCCCACTGACTCCTTACATTCAACCACGAGACTCTTGCTGCTCGTCCCCGCCCAGCCATGCAAGCGCTGAGGATCATTACGGGCTTCTCCCGACAATTAATCACGGTGCCTCGTGTTCCTTTGTGTTCACGCCGATTTCAGAACTACTCCGACGAAGCCAAACACATGTAGAATAGCAGAATTATAAATCTGAATTTCTGCTATACACACAGCAAAATGCGGTTTTGTTGTTTCAATTAATAACTCGTGAATCATACTAAGAAAATCTTTCATCCCTTATTTATGTCCAGAGACAGGTTTAAGACAATATGTAGTTTCATTAGGAACTAACGATACATACGCTTTCCCGGCCATGCTGAAGGAAACTTGCGGGAATCAAATGTATAATACAAGACACGTCCTACACACGTAACAGGATGTCTTTTTTCTATAGCTAGCCATGAAGCAATCAACACTATACTTGGGTTTCTTTTGAAATTTACGTGCTGTAAATTTGTTGTCATAGTAGATGCGCTAACAGTGAGTTCTTACCTTTCCCGCTGTTTGCTGGCATTTTATTTCTGGGTTTTGGACCCACGAAACTCGGAAAACGGGAGCAAAACGTCTCCACTGCTATACTACACCTCCGTCCCAGCAATTTGAGATTCAAACGGCTTCTCTGCGTGGACCGCTACCCTACTGACCACCACAAGCTGTCAAACAGGGTAGAGATTGCCAGCTAGATCAGCCTATACTACAGCGAGTCAGACTGCAAGGAAACCAATAGCAAAGAACTGGAGGCGTGACGGGTTCGCTAGAGAAGATAGCACAGTAAAATGACCATATTAAAGCCTAACTTTCTGGACGACTGCAAATCACACACACAGTCATTTATTTATAAATATAAAGTTCGAGACGCGCACTCCTATCTCTCTCTCTCTCTCTCTCTCTCTCTATCTACCAACCTATTCATCTAGATAGATTAAAGCTAGCTAGCTATAATCTATTGCGGATGAACAGAGAGACCTGGATTTGTATTTGTTGAGGCAGCAATTAGTATTTGTATTCGAATGAATGTACGGTCCATGTTGGAAAATGGACTAGTGGTTGGGTGACAGAAAACAAGTGGTCAAATATAAACTGCTACCTATGGAGGCAATATAACTAGTAGGCATCACAGCTATGAGTGGATCTAATTAAATGATAGATCTTGCTGTCTGCATAAAGGAGAGCAGGTTTTTGTTTGTTGGCTTTTTGAAAAAGTTACCACCTTTCCAACAAGCCACTTATTGCACAACAAACACTTCTATTCCCTTAAACTCACATCATATTCCATGAGACTCAAATGAGGAGTGACAAATAATTGAATAATCTGAATTTATTGCTTGTTCAACCCTTCATAATTAAGGAGAACCTCCCAAAGTAAATAAACAAATGGACAAAAAGTTCAAACCAGACACCTGAACATTAAGTTTAAAACCTGACTGTCCAGGTGAAATGGAAACCCTGGGAGTAGGTTAGCAGGCAAATATCTCAATGCGTGCCAAGTACTGATGCAATTCAAAACAATCGTATAATCACTACTATGCTACCAACAACATAGGCTAAATTACAGGCAGTAGAAGCAAACACTAGCCTCATACATCCTCATCTTCTCTCTGTCAAACCAGCTCCACTGCATCTTCTAAACTGAAATATAGACCCAGTAACTTTGCTAGAATAGATTTAGGGACATTCCATGCCTGCTCACCTGGGCCTCCCAGATAAGATCATGGATTAACCTGAAAACAAACAAAACAATATGAAAACTATTAAATTCCTGGAACACTACAAAATCCTGTAGTTCTGAGCTAAATTTAACCACTTTTGCAGTTCTTTGTAAACCTCACCTTTCATATTTTTCACAGGATTGGGTTGAACTGTGTACTGAACATCCTGGAAACCCTGAGAAGAATTTGTATTTATTCATGTAAATATTGTTGCTGGTTGTTTTCAAGTAAACAAATGAATAAACATAGAGTGGTTTTACCCAAACAAATAGGCTAATCATTTTCAAAAAATAGCATCTCCACTAGCATTCCCTTTCTTTCAATAAAGTGTAGTAGGGATGCATTGATACCATTTTGTTCAAACAACGTACGAGTACATGTATTCTTGTACTTGTTGACATCAATACCTGCTTAGAATTAAGGAGCTATGAACAGAGTAGTTGTTGGAAGAGAGTAGTTGTTAGTGTAAAGCAGTGCAATGTTTCAGTTCATTTGTCTCTTTGGGTACACTCACTGAACAAAAACCAACATAAAACTAGCATGGAATAGTGAATGAATTGGAGTATATTTGAACATTTAAACTTTAAGTTTAGATAAACATTGATCACCCATGTTCAATATTTCAATATTTCAATATTTTTACTGTATTCTGTAACAAAGCATGAAAAAGCTCAACCAAATTTCACAGAAAATGTTTATTGTCTTTACTTTACAAAGACTAACAGTAGCTATAACAATGAGACAAAGCTTCTGTTATTTTCACAGACCTAGGGTTATGTGCGGGCATGTTTTCTCTCCTGGCTAGTGCTTGCTGCAGTACTGGTCGCTGGCGTCTGCTGCTAGCAGTGAACTCCTTGTGCTGAGTTTTGTGTTTCGTTTTAAGGTGTTTTATCAGGTTACTTGTGTTGTAGGAATATACATCCCATAAAATACCTGAAGTACCTCCTCTTGACATTTTTGTAGAGCACAGTTTGCAGTTTGCTTTGCTTGGGTTGCCATCATTAATTGTGAAGTAGCTCCATAGTAGTTCAGCGACGTTTTGGGCTGTCTGTTCATTAGCATAACAAGTCACATAATATCAGAGGCTTGTATGGGAGTACGAGTATGAGTACATGAGCACAATACCGGGCCGATACCTGATGCCAGTATTGTTATCCATGCATCCATATAATACTACAGTGTAGTATTAATATAATTGTATCACAACAGGAAATTATTTGGTGTTACTCTATCATTTGTTTCTGTTTCATATGTAGATATGCTGACTTCAAGGTTTTCGATCTCTGTGTGATATCTACTGAGGCTCTTCTTCGTTGAGGTCAAGAAATGAACTTGGCTGAATTAACCTATCACATTATCGACTAACAGTATTATAAAACAATACAACATGTTTTGGCTAATCCCTTCTTAAATAGGTTTGACCTGATTGAAGAATTGATTGCTACATACTCAGAAGTGTATAAAAGAGTGTAGTCTGAATTCACTTCATCATTAAGCAGTTTGATGTGATAGTGAGATACAAAAACCTACAAGAAGAGGGAAACTGTCACAAAATATTTAATGTTCCTCTGGCTTTGTCCACTGTTACAAGTTTAAGAAATACTCAAAACTAAAATACTATCTTTCATATTTTTATATATCAGCAATGAATATTAACACATTTCCATAAAAACGTTTCATTGAAATTGGAATAATCATTCTTGGGAAAATACAGTCAAACTAGCTTTAAAAATTGAGTTTTCAGCTCATATCTGTATCATTCATTTTTTATGGAGCACCAAATAACTTGTAGATGTTATAGAACCATGGGCGTAACCTTTGAGTGCTTAAGTGCTTAAGTGCTAGGAACAGTAATGTGGCCTCGGGTGTTGCCGCTCAAATCCGCGTTCCGTTTACGAAATCAGGTCCCAGGTCACGCGTCTTCAGGGAGATGAAATCGGCCGTGAAATGAAAAGGAAAGGAAGTCCACGAATGTAGATATTAAAGAAGCAATATCAGAACTCAGGCTTTAAAAGGTGGCAACCTTTTTCAAAAAGCCAAGAAGTGAAAAGGCTACTCTCCTTTATGTAGACAGAAGATCTATCATCTAGTTAGCTCCACTGATAGCTGTGTGATGTCTGCTATTTAAATTGCTTCCATAGGTAGCAGTTTATATTTGTCTATATTTGACTGCTTGTTTTATTGTCTTGGCATCGTGTTATAAAATATAAGAGCGAATGTTTTCTGTTTCTGTCATTCGGAACTTAATACGTTTACTCAAATTATTATTAAATTAAGCAAAGACAACCTGGAAACATTTTACCCAGATAAAACAGAAATGCAAATCTATTACTCCCAAGTAGTACACTTTCAAAACCAAAAAAGTTACGTCTATAGGTAGAATTATATTAATACCACATCGACACAAAATTTGGTTGCAAGCAAGTGAAAACTAGTAAATATGTACATTTTTTAAAATGGAAGATTGTTTGTTTAGGTAAAAATTACTTATGTTTATTGATTTGATTACTGCAAAACATTTCACAACAAATATTATATGAATACACGTTGAAAATGAATTTCTTGGGTTTCTTGGATGTTCAATACAAATTCCAACCCAGTTTAGTGAAAAACGGGTTAATGGGTGAGGCTTACAATACAAAAGAGATTACATTTAGCTCAGAGGGCCAAACTTTCAATACCCATAACTAAAAAAGTATTTGGAGTAGAGCTATATGATTTTCAAGGTTTCGTTAATGTAAGATACGTTTACACAACATCTTCTTTCAAGATGACATGAGCTTGGAGATCTGTGAGTTGGTATGGAATGACTGTAGCCCTTCATTTGATAAATGTGCGCTTAACGTGTAACACTATCTGAGAAATGAACACAACGTGTAGATGAACTAGCTAGTGTCAGTATTGTTGGAACTAACATAGGCTATTCTCCAAAAAACTATTCAGTGTGCAATTGCGTGTCGTTTTGGCAGATAGGCTGTATTTACACTACAAACCACAAAATCGGATTTGATACATTTCAGGTTGATACTGTGAACGTACCTATACAGATCACTTGGACCATACATTCATATTCCCAACCTAAACGGATTCAAATCAGTTTCAGGGCTTGTGAAATTCAGATGTTTTCCCCCTCAGTTTAGTATGTGGTTCTAAATCGGATTCGTACTGAAATGTGACTTGCACGAGAAAGGTCAGATCGGAACTCAAGTGTGTGTGTGTGTGTGTTTTTGTTGTTCTTTTGCATGTGCTTAGCACTTCATAAAAACAACAATGGAGATAAATAGTTACAACAGTAGTTGCAAAAACAGTTAATTCTATACTTGATAATATACAGCTGCCGAACTGGTGGTCGTCATCTTGAGAAAAATGCAATATATACGTGAGCCGCAAGCTCATGTTGCCCGTTTCAATACCATCTCGCAAATATGATGTTTTTTTGTTGTTGTTGTTGACACAGGTGATGTGTAAAAGCGTACCCGTGTGCGCTTGTGTACCGGTCACATTACACAGATACAGTTCACTTGCAATTATTAATATAATCACATCCGATTAGAGTAAAAATCCAATCAATTTCTGTAATACACCAAATGACTGAAGAATGAGTTTTCTTTCCTGCTGCTTTTCAGTAGACTATGTGTTCCCTCTACCATTAAGTTCGTTATCACTAACAGGCGGAGCACAAATACCCAACGCATTCACATTTGTGAGCAACACCAGCTATTTTTTTATTTCCCGAAAACGATTAAAAACGTTTGTACGAATTAAATATTCACAAAAACCGACGAATAGCGTATCTGGATTCGGCTCTACCACTACTAATTATGCATTACTTCAGAGAAGCACTGAGGGTGAACTGGCTGAATAGCTGAATGAAACATTTATTGAAAGATGAACATCAGTACTTTTTGCAAACTTGAAAGCATGTGAAGAGAAAATGCCACAGAGGCTTGGTAACAGGACTGTTTTAAACCGTGATATTTCCCAAAGTCTGTAAATTCAGCCCAGTCATAACTGCATCAAAATGAAGGAATTGGCCTATAGTTTTGCATGCGTTAGTTCATACAGAGCACAAAAAGAATCAAACAGAACTCTACTGATTGGCAGCGCAGAGTTTTGAGCTTTTGCTTAACATTGACAATGACAAACAAAACGAAAAAAAATCAGTCTTGAATAGGCTATAGGAACAACAGTTTGGCTAAACTCAATCCTTTCTGGGTATGAACTTAAAGTGGCTGCATTGGTTTTAGTGATGGCTCAAAAACTGCGTTCTCTGAGTTCACTATCCAATAGCTCACTTTCACACAGTCAGATAAACGTATTTTTATTACATGAAAGTTGCAGTCAAGTAAATTCAAAAGCAAACCATGGTATCATAAAACACTGACTTAAGCAAAGCAAGCAGATATGTGACATGATCTGCTGTTGGCCAAGTCTGGAGAGAACAACATTGTACCAGATGAAAGATCTGCACTTGACTTATCTGGCCTGATCGACCAACACACTGCCAGAGACGGATGCTGACACACACAGACACCAATGACTGCAGCTGTTCAAATAAGACTAATGCAGAATTTCCATGCAACCCAACCCAGCATGGTCCATTGGGAAAGCCTTCACGTTATTAGAGTGCTTGCATGTGCACAAAAATACACCCAAAAAAAACAAAAAAAACCCCCAAAACAAAACAGACAGACATATGTACTACCATAAGACCCAGATATAACCGAAAAATGTATGTTATGAAGCTTGTACACATTTATTGATAAGATTGAACAAATGCTAGATAGTGCATTGCCTTGTTGTGCAGTAAAACATTAAAACTTAAAGATGTTCAACACAACATAATATAGAAGGAAATTAATAGTCTTATTAAATGTGACACAATTGTCTATAAAATATTGCCATACACATCTTTGTTAGTATTATTAAGGAAAGATTTATTTTTTATTGTGGACATACTATTACTTTCACAGGAAACACTGTCTTTCCTGAACACTCTGCTTCCTGGGATGGCCTGTCCATCTTAGTTAAATTACAAGTTAAGTTACTTTTACTTACACTGCAATATGACAACATATAGGACCAAATGCACAAAAATCTTTAGTCCATGCTAAATTTGGTTGCAATTTCAATTTTTGTAATACACCAAATGACTGAAGAATGAGATTTCCGTCCTCATTCTGCACGAACAAACGAGTTTTACACAGGCTACAATAAATCAGGACCAATACGCCAAAAAACAAGCCACTGGTGTGTGAACACACCGAGTACAATTCGATTTGATTTAAGATTAATATAATTTCAACTGCATACAGTGCATGCCAACAAAGTGACGTAGCAACTGCTTCAGATATTTATATATTGTACGTACACATTTAATTGAGAAACAAAGCAAAAACACAGTCATATTTGGTTTTCAGTATCATTGAGCCACATGCTTTAGAAATGCTTCATACATTAGCACGGCTAAACCCGACAGAGTCAAAGGTAACCTTGGCATGTCTCCACGCCAAAGTGTTTCAACCATCTGCAAATGATTCTAAAGTGTTTATTAAGCTTTGCAGGAGACAAAAGGAGAGTACAAAAACACTCTGAAGAGCTTCTGAGTGCATTATGCTGATCATAATCAAAAAGGCTACAGTGTGTGGCAATAACATTTAATAATATCTGATTTTATGACACTAAATTACAGGGAATTAATGCACGAGGACCACTTTTTTTTTTTTTTAGCATTTTAATTAGCCTCGACTTTCCCCATAAATCTCATTCAGAATCTCACAGTGGGTACACCTGAAATTAAGCACAGCTACACAGAAGCAACCGGCCGAGTCGAGTCGAGTCGAGTCGAGTCAGGGCGAACGGCACGGCAGTGAGGCAGGACGAAAGAATGCAGAATAAGGTGCTTTGCTGAGTCAGTCCAAAAAAACGCCCGAGCTGGTGCTCCGGCCTCCCAAGGCCGAGCGCGTGGATCTCTCATGCTGAAGCCACAGGCCTGCGGGCAGTTCACATGATCTGCTGATAGCTTGATCAACATTGCATCACACTCTGAGCTGTGACCGAGAATCACGCGTGGAGGGGGCTGGGCGGCAGATCGGCAGGCCCAAGCCGAGGGGGACGAGCGACGGAGGCGAGAGGATGAGGAGAGTGTGGCAGAACGGAACAGGAACATTCAGAGATATCAGAGAATGAGACCGATATGGATGGGAGAGTAGAAAAAGGGACTGGAGAACCTGACGGAATGAAAACGAGCAGAGAACTAGAAGAACACAAACAAAACGAACAAAGAAGACTTTCACTAACAGAGTCACACAGTTATAAAGAGTTACAAGCATGGTATAAACCCGTAACGAAAGTGGCTTATAGCTATTCTCCTCACGTAAAGATGGCGGACCAGAGATATCACGAAGATAAGCTAGTAACCAGAGGAGAGGGAAGGAGAGACATGCACAGTTCATATGCTGTTCCCCACCCTGTCAGAAAAAACATTCAGACCACAGTGTGGGACTCCCACGGAAAGTTAGGTGGCCAACACCATGGCTGCAGTGTGACAGCGATGTAGCACCGCTCTCGCCTTGGGTGGGACACGGGGTGACAACAGGTACGCAGCAGAATGGAAGTGTAGATATGTTCTTTCTCTGACAGTTAAGGAAAACATCCTCTTCATCTACTACTCTGGGGAGGCAGTTCCCAGTAGGTGTGCTGGGGGATGTTCAGGGCGGGGTTTAGAACAGACGTGCTTTTTTCTTCAGGTCGTTTCTCTTCCACAAAGCCAAGCGGTCAAACTGTGTGATGGTCATCCCAAAGACCTGGAAGAACTCCTCCGGAGACAAGTGCCTCTGAAACAGAGCAAAAGACTTAAAAGATCTAAATGTTGCTTTTGGAAATGAGCAGAGAAAACTCGCATGGCCAATAACATTCTACATCACATTCGAGAGACTTCACTTTACATTCATAAAGTGCACTTTACAAACTTAAACATTAATCTATGCCAAGACTGATAAATTAATTGTAAGGTACATAAAATGTAATTTCAGATTATCATTTCCTGTAAAAAAACATAAGTTTGCAGTCCTTGAGAAAGTGTCAGAATTGCCAAATCCAAAACCCAGCAACAAACTGATGTGTTTTTCTGTAGATATTTAACTCTGTGTAGAGCCACTGAAGTACATACCCCTTCCCCACTTTCCACAAGAAACTTGACAGGATAGCAGATAAAGTCATGAAAACTATTATATCACCAGCACAACTGAACCAGTGATGTAGGCAGAGAAGCTCCAGGCCACAGTCACTGAACCACACAGTCCTAAAACTGTGCGCTGTGAAGTGGCTAGTCGTTCCCTGGGAGCTCAGTTGTGGAACAGTGCAGTGGCATCTGCTGAATTTGCTCTCTGCTAGCAGTGTTGTCATGGAGTGAGACTAGCGGCGGATTAAAGAACGGAACAGATGACACCATTTTGGCAATAATAAGACCAATCTATCCACAGATGTAACATAAAACTGCTGGACTCTTATAGATATCCAGTGTGTGTGTGTGTGTGTTTTCGTCATATTCTGAGTCCTCCACATAAGCACACTCCTCTGTGTGGTACAGAATAACAGATGCTTATGACTTTTATGACCTTTCTGAAATATAAAACTGCTAAAAATCAACACGCTTTTGTAACACAGCCTCTTGCTGGGTTGCTGTAAGCATCTCCTGGGAGAGGCTAACAGTACTGCTAACAATGAAAATAAACTGAAATGAAGGCCCGTTCCTATCTACAGACACAGTCAGGTCACTGTGCAACCCTGTCATTCCAAGCACAAGCAAATAGTGTGTTTGACAATTTAGGGAAAACATTTTACATTTACATTTTAGGCATTTAACAGATGCTCTTATCCAGAGCGACTTACAAAAGTGTTTTGTTGTTTGCTCATAGAATAGTAGCCAGTAGAGTAAATTAGACTTCAATATACATTTTTACTACAGTAGAACACTGCTAAAATACAGAAACCAATGCTGATACTACTAGAACAATCAGACAGTGATGAGTGATAACTAACAAGTGCTAGAGCTAGTGGTGATAAACCGAAGGGTTATAATTGAACCTGAGAACCAGCTCTATCCCCCTCTGGCCCTGATCAACCCACTTATAAAACTTCCCAATGTTCAGGAAATACTGTTGGCAACTGTGGGGAATCTGATTTCTCATATCTAACATTAGTGAACATAGATATAAATAGACACACACACACACACACACACACACACACACACACACACACACACACACACACATATATATATATATATATATATA
>JAOXYF010000012.1:11442636-11454641 GCA_028565775.1 Sternarchorhynchus goeldii | reverse complement strand
CACTCACTCACTCACTCACTCACTCACTCACTCACTCACTCACTCACTCACTCACTCACTCACTCACTCACTCACTCGCCCTCAGGGCCCAACAGATGATCCACATTTTTACTCTAACTTGGCCCTTGAACCTCTAATATAATAAAACATTTCAAACACCAAACACCTGGTACAAATGTACAGCATGCTGAGTTAGAGGGAAAATGCAGACTATTTGGTGAGTCTCCAGGACCTGGTTGAGAAACTCTGCCTTTGAGCCAATACACACTTTTGTACTCCAAGCATACATGCACACACAAAACAGAAAATGTTGTTAGTAAAACACCACTCAAAAGCAGGAAATGACTCCTGCACACATCTGGAGAACGTCAGCTTGTCCCTGGTACAGCAGCCACATATAAATCACAAAGAGTACGCGAAGGCAAGCGCTGCAGTCGGTGTGGACCACGATCTGCCTCTTTAGCCCCAGGCTTACTTATGATCTTGCTGGGGAAAGGCCTTAGATACACACTAACATCCATTCAGCGCAGTGAAAGTGCTGAGTGTGAAGCTCTAGGACTCCTCATCTCTTCCTCACAATGTGTGCTCTGTAGTTGTCTTGGCAATGCCCCTGTACTACTCCCATATATATATATATATATATATATTTTTTTTTTTTACGTGACCTGATGGTGGCACTTTGTTATCTTTGTCATTGTTACATCTCACAACTCTCTCTTTCTCTCTCTCTCCCTGTTTCACTCGAGAGATAAGGGAGCATGTCTCTGCAGAGCTCACGAGTAGTGCGCAAGAACCCGTTATCCAGGTACTTGATGTGGCTGCTCACCCAATAAAGGCTCAACTGCAACAAAAACACACAAGCCGCTCAACTGTACACTGCAGTAAAAAAGTGATGGGGCCCGGGAATCAAGCCAGGACAAAGACTGTGTCTCCGCAACTCAGACTCTCATAAGTTCTCTTTAATTTTCTATTGAGAACTTCATTTTCTCACCCTTTCTTATTCTGCTCTGAAAACCTCAAGAGACACAATCATAAGTAGCGTTTTCTGCCTCTCTTAAGTATTTTCTTTTTACTCACATCCAAGGGAAAAATGACCCGCTAGATTACAACCAACAAGATATGCATCAAGAGGCATACAACTTTATGTGTCCTTCAGTAAAACTTTCACGCATCTGGAGACACTTTCATTTGTATTGCTAGGGTTACATTGTTGCTAGAACTTATTGAGACACTCCTTCAAAGTTTGTTTTGGTGGCTGGACAGCATATTACTTAGTCTCTCTGACCACACTCCAGCATGCTTGTAGATGAGATCATCTGCATAACCCCCAAGGCAAGAACTGTTACTCATTTTAATAAGAAACATCGGCTGAAAAAATGTCTAAATAATAGAGATTAAACCCTGAAGGCCAGTCAGTGACAAACAAAAAGAGAAAAAAAACAATTACAGGCTGTTATTTTCACAGGTCTAGTACAATCCAACATATTTATGTACAACTGCCACATAGCACAACACTGATGAGCACAAATACCACAACTGCACATCAATATACATTTGGTTCACCTTCAATGTTCCCAGCTGTTTAACTGCACAATCACTATAAACACTGAAGTATAAATAATATTCACAAGATTTCCATGCAGACATCACTGTTAAAACAATGTCTCTACAGACACAATAATGGCAAGCAGAAACAAACTGAATGGTTCAAAGAGTGAATCTTGGAGAACACCTACAATCCCACAGAACTGGATCACACTGATAGAGACAGTGAAAGAGACTTGGACCAATAGGTCCAGGGCTTTACCGTAACGAGGCAAACTGAGGTGCAGGCCTGTCCTAGGTTTACTGTCAGAGACTGGTTCCTGTTTGAATTCTGTTTCAATTCCTGTTTAGGGAAGGTGGGCGAAGGACAAGGTAGTAGTTTCATATCTGTTTTTTTTTTTAGTTGGTTTGTTTGTTTATCCCTAAACAACTGGGGTACATATGAACAACTTCATAAATCTCGTGGTGATAATTCACAATCACAGCAACCGATTAGTGCTGCAGTTCAGCAGTGACGGCAACAGTTCCATGCAGGTGGGTGACATTAGTTGTTTTAGTTAAGGCATGGGGCCTGGGCCTTTAGCTGTAGTACCTTGGAAGTAGGGGATGTAGTTGTGCTGTTGGAGCAGGGCCAGGGTGGTGGGATTGAGCTGCAGAGCCAGGCCGCCACTCCCTGCCTGCTGGGGATTTCTGCCACTACTGAGGTACAGGGGCAGTAAACGGGAGTCTCTGGGGCTACTGTGGCCATCGAACCTTCCCGCACTGTACACGGGCAAGGAGGTGGAATTCTTAGGGTGTGGGGTGTATCTACTGCTTGCATAATGTTCTGTGTGATGGGACCAACCAGCCAAGGAGGAAAGGACAGTAACATGAAGTCAGTGGCCAAGCTGTATTGCGAGAAATGGTTTTTGTTTTCATATATTCAGTTTTGCAGAACAAAACTGCACTGGTGGGTTCAATGCATTTTAAATTTGACTATTTGTCCTGTTTTAGATTTGATTGGCTCAAGTTCAAAAGCTGATCATTATTGTTTGAGAAGAAAAACACATTTGGAAAAGAGAAATTAGAAAGTAATGTGAAACTTTTGAAAGCAACCTGAAAACTGCTAAACAAAAGTAAAACTGCAAAACTTGATCTGTGTTTGAGCGAGTGGCGTTGCTGGGGGGTCGGGGGTACCTGGTCTGCTGTAGGTTTGGGGTGAGCGTGAGGGCGTGTAACGTCCATAACCCCCCAGGGAGCTGTTGGAGCTGGGGCTAGAAGGTCTCCTCTGATGAGGTGATTTTTCTCCATCTCCCTGAGGAAAAACATTATGTGAAGAGTTTTAGTTAGGATGTGTGTACTAAAAAACAACCCTATGATATGTCTAATTTCAACAAGGGAAACATAGTAGTACAAGCAGAACTACATGGTGATCACAGGTTTTGAGATCATGGGTACAAAGCCTAAGGAAGACACAAATTAGCAGAAATGGAATGTTCATAAATGTGAGTGAATTTCTTATCACATGAACTCAATTCGTACATTTTTAACAGCAATAAAGAAATGGTAGGACTGTGTGGCATTTCTGAGACATGATCGCAACAAAATTTCCCAGAAAGATCACAATTATACGGAAGACACTGGGGACATTGATGGGGACCTGTGCTCTGCTTTACTGTACCTCGATTGGAGTAGGGGTGAGCAGCTGGAGTGACTGCTAATGAAAAGAGCAGGTGAATTAGATGAGGTTAGATGAAGTAAAACTCCATCACGTTACACCAAAGTGAACCAAGGAGCCATGAAATGAACAATGATGCATCAGCATGAGCTCAGTAAGAAGCACTGGATCTTGGAGATGGGAGAAACAGTGTTATGTTTGCCCTTTTAGCAAATATTGCATGTGCTGATTTGCTATTTTAAAACCAAGATTATAACAATGTGTTTTAGTGGTGAACACAACACACAATAAGCGTATTTCACTGAGAAATCAAATCATGGAGAACAAGCTCGTAGTGTCTGAATGCTGTGTTTGGTGAGGAGTGCCACTGTGGATTTCCTCCTTCAGTCACATTCAGGCCTGCTGATGTGGAGGTTGGAGACAGAAAATGATCATATATCATAGAAAACTGGTGTAGACTGAACAAACTACCACAAAAAATGGAAAAAATAAATCTCAAAGCTGTTCCTAAATGAACTCTGCTCTGGTTAGCTGAATAACTTCCAGTTTGCATTGGTGAGTGAATGTGCACACTTAATCACTGACTGAAATAAGAATGAAAAAACATTAAAAATGGACATTTTGAAGTATATTCACTGCAGAGAAAGAAACGCAAGTATACCCTCCTTAATTTCATACCATATTTAAATTAATGACTTATTAAATAAAACATGTCTGAAATAAAGTGAAAGGTGTGTGTCCATGTGTGCGCACCTCTCCCAAGGCCTTCTCCTCTGATGGGTAACTGACACAGTGGGAGTAGGACAGCATGTCAGGCCTGTCGATGTTATAGATCGCCTTTACTTTAGGAAGGGCAGCGAGGTCCCTATAGTCCAGGTATTCGTCACCCAGCTTTGCCTGTGGCAAGCAGACAGAAAGACCGATAAGAATTTTCTCTCCAAATCTCATTTTACATTATCTGTCTCTTGGCTGCCACCTAGTGGCGACCAGATCAAATTGAGGTTTTGCAGGTACCGCTACACTACAATGATTTTGAAAAACAGGGCCCAGCATTCGGTCTCACACTGGTGTTGCATACATAGAACACTCTGCTCGGAGATCCAGAGGCGCTGGAGGCAGGAGCGGAGGTGATGCTCTCAGAAGATGCCCTGGTCACCTGTAGAGAGAAGCCCAGTCGGTGGATTAGCAAACCACAACATCCCACAATTCCCTTGCCTTTTTAAGAATTTACTGATAGAGAGCCAAAACTGGGCACGTTAAAGACGGCACTGAAAACACTAAAGGTTACATTGGGGAACATTAAAGATTTTTTTTTTAAGATCATGATGTCATGATGGAACAATCATTTACATTATACCATATAGTCACTGTAATAAAATACAGTGTGATCTCAATGCCTCCCTTGATTGTTGCATTTGGAAGGATTTGAAAGAAATTATTTTCAGCAGAAATATTGAGTAAATTTATTTATATAAGAGACTGGATCACTTCAGAGAGGGTTTTATCAAGTTCAGTAAACACCAAATGATCAGAAAAGTCCATTTATCATACAAAACCTATTACATTACAAACCCTAGTACTGCATTAGTAGGGTATTAATGGTCAACACTAATCTATTTTTTGCACATTGATAAAAGAATGCACCACTCCATTATAGATACACAGCAGTGCAGCAAGAGGCACGAATCCCGATCACATGATCAGATGGGTGGGGACAGAAGCGTACGGTGGCCCAGCAGGTCCGTTCTGGCCTTCTGGGAGTTTCTATTAAAGCTGGTGGGGAGGAAAACCCATGCAGGGAGGCTGGGACGGACGAGGGGGGGGGGGTGCATGTCACAAACCTGCTCAGGTACATTCAGACGCAGGTCAGAGAGCTGTATCCGCACCTGCTTCTGCGGGAAGAGGGGTATTACTATAGACGGCGATCATATACAGGACTTAACTAACAGCCCTGGGGCTATCAGTACTCCTGGGAAAAGGCTGGACCTCTACACCTGTTCACTGCTGGGTGAATGAAACTGTGTAGATTGTACCACACACAGAAGCAGGGACAGGTCAAAACCGGTTGGGGTTCAGGGGAGATGGTTCAGGGGAAATATTTCGGTTGGTGCCATTCTCCACCATTTTCCTGCCTTTCGGGCTCCATACCTTACTTTTCTCCTCCAGACGAGCAGCCTGCCTGCAAGGAGGATGCCAGATGGAAGAACCTGTGAGCAGAAGAGAAAGAGACAGAGAGGCAGTTTGACAGAAAGTAAAAAAAAACCCAAAAACATTGGTAGTAAGACCAGGCTCTTTGCACATGTAATTCTGACTGCTGCAGTGACTCAGCAGTTTCCTCTTTTCAGCCCATGCAGTCAAACTGAAAATGACCAACAACTGACCCCAGAACTGCCCAGAGTCTGAAGTAGAGAATCAGTCTGACATGAAGCAGGCTTCAGTGCAGTCGGCCTGGGAGGTAAGACTCTAAGAGGATTACTGCCACGCCACTTTTATTAATGGATCAGTGAGGTAAGCTCTGTAGAAACGAAAAACCGCTCTCAAAAATAGCAGGAAAAAAGCTCCCGTTAACTGCACTGTGTTTTGATGCGACTGAAGTCTGAAATCAGAACTGCTTTATTAACTGATCCAGAAGTTCAGTATCAGTCCCGCCGTCTGTGAGAGGGGGTGTGTTTA
Organism: Sternarchorhynchus goeldii; assembly: GCA_028565775.1. NCBI lineage: Eukaryota > Metazoa > Chordata > Actinopteri > Gymnotiformes > Apteronotidae > Sternarchorhynchus > Sternarchorhynchus goeldii. Next base: position 11,448,766 of record JAOXYF010000012.1, on the reverse strand, counting down.
TTATGGGCTCCACAGATCTAAAGTTCTTAGTATTAATCACTGCACTAAACAAAACGCCTCTTCAAAAAATCAGTAATAATAGGTCCTAAATAATGATTTCATGATTATACTAATAGCAGTTTAGAGAAATGTATAGAAGAAATCATTTATAAAGGTGGAAACCTTTAAAAAAATGTTTTTTAGTGGAAGGATAATAGCAATGTTAAGTAGGTTTGTTTTGGTTTCAGCTATGTTACTGAACACAGGCCACTGACCGTTCATAGACAGCATCATCTAGATGACTCGATTGATTCATATCTATAAAAGTATCTATAAAAAGTATGTCTGTGCAGATCATATACTGGGCCATAGGAGCACAGCACGTCTATAAAGGTGTACTGTAAATTCACAACGTAATATTGTAATGTGGTTGTCATGTGACCATCATTGTTAAAAAAATAAAATGTTGATCAAATGTTGATACACATAAAATTGTTTATGTGTGCCATTCATGTCCACCATTTTTACATAAAGACCATTGTCTAAATGTACATAGATCGAAAACCAGATTATGTGGATTATCTAATCTAGGCTATGATGTACATTACCTTGCAGGTACATCTCCTCGCCTTCTCCAAACATCTGATCACAGCGCACACATCTGGCACATGTGGGATGGTAGTGCTTCTCTCCAGCCTGTGAGGCACAAGATCAGTACGAGATGAAGAAACCTCATAACGTGTCATAAAAACACATTACACAGTCATCTCTGCCTGCACATTATAGCTGTAAAGGAATTGATGCTTATGATAATGTACTAGGCGTGTTGTGTTTGCTTGTGTGAAATAACTTACAACGTGTTTTTTTTCTTTGGCAAAAATACACTGCAATAACAGTCTCTAACCTGTAGAGGGAGCACTGTAAGAAGCCCCACTGCATACTTGTCAAACAGTAGGAAGTAATCTTGAAGACATTTTCACCACTCTACCGCTAAGACCACACTTTACCGGTTACCTTGATTCAGCAAATAATGTCCTACATAAATGAAAACCCTAATATACATACAGGCAGGGAAGTTTATTGAGGAATTAAGAACTGGAGAAGGCCAGTAATTCTGTCTTGCTCTGATAGCCACTATGGTTTAGGCAGACTCAGTTATTTGACTAGCATTTGGATCTGTGAAGGTTAACAGTCATTTCTGTTCTGAGTGACTGTTGCAATGCACATTTATAGCACTCAAGGTTGGAGAAGAGCTAGTGCTGATGTCACTAGCATGTCACTAAAACCCTTGTGCTCACCAATTATTATTTGCCAGAGTTCAGTCTAGCATTAGTTGTTATAGAGAATGGCCAGTTAGTTGGGAGACAGAAAAAGAATAATGTTTATACAGTTTCCTCCTCCATGGCACCAACATAATCCGATCCAACGTTCCTCACCCTCTCTCATTTATATACCGTGAATCATACTGCCTTTCGCTCGTGCGCTCTGGTGCAGATTCAAGACAGCGGAGCTCTAAGCTAATTCCGTCGTACATTCGCTAGCCTCTCCAAGCTAATTCCATCGTACATTCGCTAGCCACTCTGTCATGGTGAGACTAAAGCAGCGTGAGAGGAACAGGCTTTGACGGCTCTCGTCCCCGTGCTCCCTGCTCCCACTCCAGCGGCGTGGCATCGGCGGCCTCGTGGTAGGTTCTTTCCCATGCTCGAGGCTACGTGGCAACCCCACGAAGTTTTAAACGCCACCATAATGCCCTGCGATTCCCTCCTTTGAAAACAGATAAGGTTTCGCCACTTTAAAGGTCATGACATTTGAGGCAAGGATAGGATTCCCAGCCAGTCCTTCTCAGAGCTGCAAGCAAGAGGTGGAATAAACTGGGGCAGTATGAACCAGGTGCAGCTCAAGAGGGACTTCCTGTGAGATGTCACTCCAACCCTTCTTCTCTGGCTCCTTCTGCCCTGCCTGCTGGTTCTGCCACATCCATTAGTACTATGGCTCTTCACCTGATGGTCTTAATGGTTATCACCTGTCTTTCCTAGTTACCTCCCAATGTGATATGCTGATCTGCAAAATACCACAGGTGTGCCGTTCATATGGACCTTATAACAGCAGTGATATAACCACATATAATAATAAACAACAGCTTCAAAATGCTGATTGCGTGTTGAGCGGCCAACCTTAAAGCTCCATAATTCAATAAACAAAGTGCCGTTATGCGGCTCTTTGAGCAGGTTTTTCCTCATTCATAAACCAATTTTTTTTGCAGCTATGAATCTATGAGTTGCGTCTCTCCTCAGAAAGGAGGCATGAGCCTCAGAAACAGGAGTCAGTTGGCTGAAAACATCCTGAACTATGATGTCACGTAGAGCCTAGTGATTTGATCTAGCCATGGGCTTCTTAAATGGCAACAGCAAAAGACTGTCTCCATAGCAACTGTGTACCACTGTTGACATGTGCATCTGATTCATTTTTCATGACTGGCTGACGCTAGGACACATGCGTACACACGTACATACACACAGCTATATATGCACACACACTCTCACAATGACAAAATTACATGAATACCAGACTGGTTAGTCAGTGTACACTAGGGCTTTACACGTAGGAAATCCATACGGAGAAAGGAAACTGTCTGTATTTCCCTATGATTTCATAGTGTATGTGAGAATGGCCTTCAGGTACAAACACAAAGACAACTGAAGCAAAAGGAGCCTTATTTACAACATGAGGTAACTAAATATCTCTTTATAAAAAAAGAAAGAAGGTGTGTGTGTGTGTGTGAGAGAGTGAGGTGAGAGAGACAGTGAAAGTGAGAGAGTGAGAGCAAGAAACAGAAGGGCAGTGTGTGTGTGTGTGTGTGACAGAGAGAGAGAGAGAGAGAGAGAGAGAGAGAGAATGTGTGAAAGAGATAGAGAGACAGGGTCATAAGAGGAGAGTGTGTGTGCGAGAGAGAGAGAGAAAGAGAGAGGGATGTATTGTTATACTGTCATAATACTGATGTATTCATAAAAATTCTGAATCAGCTGACTGGGTTCCTTTGTCATCTCCCACCCCCTTAGCCTCGACCCCAGTGGGAATATAGTGTACCAGGCAGAACCAGACTGAATCAAGTCCTCTCTGTGAAAGCATTTCTCACTCCCTCCTATATATCCCAGTGCATACTGTCACACACCATGGACAATCTATAGTTTCATGCTTCTGTTCTATGTGGCCCCCCGTAGTGCAGGCTGTGTCTGTACCTCCAACACTTTCCCCGTGATGTACTTCTTGCAGTTCTCACATTGGATTCCAAACATAGCATGATAGTCCATCTCACAGTACGGAACGCCATCTCTGTGCATATAGGCACACACACACACACACACACACACACACACACACACACACACACACATTGAGCTTTTCCAGTGTCAGTCATCATAAATGCAAATTCATTTGGCTACCGGATATGGTACCTTACAGTAAAACAGGGAAAGAAATTAATTACAAATAAAGTCACATTCATTCAATTTTGAGGCCCTTTGGTAAAGAAACCACAGTATATAAAAATATGTATTTAATACTTTTATCTGTATTTAAGAATCTTTTATTCATGGTTATTTTTCTAATCATTAATATTAGGATAGTATAAATCAGCTCAAAGTCAACACACACACACACATGCGCGCACACGCACGTTCGCACACACACACATACACACAAACACACATGCACCCACGCACGCACACACACAGACACACACTGTGCAGGACACTGACTTGCTGATATACTCTGCATTGAGCACTTTGTTGCACACTTTGCACTTGAAACAGCCCAAGTGCCAGTGCTTATCCAACGCTACCAAAGACTGCTCATTCTTAAACTCCTTCCTACAGCCATAGCAGTCTGCAGAGAGAGAGAGAGAGAGAGAGAGAGAGGAGATGGAGAGGGAGAGAGATGGAGGGAGAGAGAGAGGGAGAGACAGAGAGAGAGACAAAGAGAGAGAGAGGGACACAGAGAGGGAGAGGAAGAGGTAGAAAGATGGAGGGAGAGAGAGAGGGAGAGGGATAGACAGAGAGAGGCAGAGAGGGAGAGAGAGAGAGAGAGGGAGAGAGAAAGAGACAGAGAGAGAGTGAGAGACAGACAGAGAGAGAGGGGGACAGAGAGAGAGGGAAAGAGAGAGAGAGAGGGACAGAGAGATGGAGAGGGAGAGACAGAGAGAGAGAGAGGGACAGAGAGAGAGAGGGAAAGAGAGTGACACAGAGAGAGGGAGAGAGAGACAGAGAGGGAGAGAGAGAATGAGAGAAAGGGACAGAAAGAGAGAGAGACAGAGAGGGAGAGAGAGAAAAGGAGAGACAAATATACAGAGACAGAGGTAAATAATTATTATTTTCAAATGGAATTGAAAGTTCTATATTTCTTAATGTGAAATTTCTTAATGTAAACAAAGAGGTAGATAGAGAGGGGAGAGAGTGAGAGAGATAAAAAAGAGAAGAGAGAGAGAGTGAAAGAGGGGGAGAGAGACAAAGTCGAAAAACAGAACAAAGTCACAACTATATAAAAATAGACAAATAAGTATTTGTGTGATATTTTGTCTGGAGCTGTGAGCAAGCCCAATGAAAGATAAGAATTAGAGAGACAGAGAGAGACAGAACCAGATGAAAAAGGAGAGAGAGAATGTAGTAAGGAGGTGGAACAGCGCTCTCACTGTGAACTGCCTGGATGGGGGCTGGGCTGTCAGACTGGAGAGGCTGAGTGCATTTCTGACAGATGCACTCTTTCCCGTTAAACGTCACACGGTTGCCTGCGGGAAATGGCTGTCTGCCAAACACACACACACACACACACACACACACACACACAGGAGTGAGGGTGCACACCTCATTACCCAAGAGACAATTAAAAAAACATTTTTGTCAGGTCAAAAGAAACTTTTAATATCAAGATATGTAGGTCACATTGTAGATTTGTACTGCACAAATTCCTCAGGATGTACAAGCAACATTAAATCGTACCATTTAAACAATCACACTGCAACCAGTATGATTAAAGGCTTCTGTAAACTGCTCTATTATTAGGCTCTGAAGTGTTAAGCTGGGAACTTCAGGTGTTTCAAGCGGCTGGAGGACTAGGCCATGCCTGCACCAGGGTCAGAATTAGATGTTCCCGGTGGCTGGCGGACTGTTCCGTGCCTGTACCAGGGTCAGCTGGCCCTCATCTCTCAGCATCAGCTAACTAGGTTGGGGAAGTGGGGGTGGGGGGTTCTGATTACTTTTGGCTGTCAACTCATTGGGGGAGCTAATGATGTCACGGCATGTTAACTACCCAGTGGATGTGTGAAGGCTGGGAGGTGTGTGTGTGTGTGTGTGTGTGTGTTGGGGGGGGGGCAGCAAATAAACACCTTGGTATCGTCGTTTAATCAGAATGCATGAATATAGTAGATGCACTCACGCATGCATACACACAGACATACACACTTACAATTACAATATGCAGACACACATATCCAGACACACCCAAAAACAGATAGACACACACACACACACTTATAATTGCAAATATGCAGACAGACACACAAACACACACACCCACATTTCATATTTTCTCACTCTCTAATCAAGCATGCGTCATCCTAATTCCCTGCGCAAAATATATCAATAAATACTGGCACAGACTGCAGCTTTTGTTAAACTAATTTATCTAGCGGAAATGTCCACAAGTATAGTAGTGAATGAACACTGTCTACAAGGTGTGGATTTATCTATGGTGTCAGAGTGGTTTGGCTCTCTGGCAGATATAAGATACAGTTTAGCAACTGGGTAACAGCGTCAAACTCATTTGGCTGTCAGGCTAAAGTCCCGTGTTTGGTCTTCAAGGCCCACTTCCTACAGATAAGTCCATCCTTTTATCTAGGAATCAGGTGTGATGATGATGTGACCAGCAAGTTACATTAATCATTTAATCAATTACAAGAGATTATAAAATCCATTAACAGATTTGGATTTGTGGTCCAGATTTAAAAATACTGGCTGAGACCAATGTATTCAAAATAATATATGATTTAGGCAGAAAGAAAGAGAGAAAGCAATCCAGACAAAGAGAGAGAGAGAGAGAGAGAGAGAGAGAGAGAGAGAGAGAGAGAAACAGAGAGAGAGAGAGAGAGAGAGAGAGA
>JAOXYF010000012.1:11407947-11420460 GCA_028565775.1 Sternarchorhynchus goeldii | reverse complement strand
CACAGTTGCCCAGTGGGACCAGATTGCATTAGAGCTCCTGGTGCACAGCAAAGCCATCCTGCCTGATAGTGTAATTGTTTATTCTCTAGGTGGGGTCCTGACACTGCAGTTTTACTTCATTTTACTAAAATATTTGTCTATTTCACAGAAGAACTTACTGTACAGTGACAGAACAGCTTTCATCTAATAAATTAATGGGGAAAAGAAAATGGTATAGAAATCACTTCATTAATTATTATGACAGTGATATTATTCTGCTGTCATTTATGTGGGAGTCATCTAAGATGCATGTCCTTCCTCCCAGAATTACACATTTTACTACTGCCTTCTACATTTCTTTAATAATTGATACAAGGTAGCCTTTAACTTTTGCTTATTTATAGCACATGTCGTCACTGTTGCAACTTGATCGATTCTTAATTTTACGTTCAGTGGCATTACGTCTCTGCGCTCAATGAACTGTAAAATCAACCAAATATGCTGCCTATTCAGATTCACCTGGAGTAGTTACACGAGAAACGGTTTGGAAACGTAAGCCATACAGCTGAAGCCACACCAACATCAACTAAGCGTGAATAACAATATGCTCACACAGAAGCGTCACGGCGCAAGTGACCTTACCTTTTTCCTCAGGCATTGTATTTCTTTTTCACCGTCAGGACTTAATTATAAATAAATCCAGTCAACTTTAGTTTACCGTACGAATGTCCGTATCTTACTGTGGCGTAGCAGTTTGACGCATTGTCTTAAGGCTGGATTCTCTTTAAGAGTGGCGGAGGTGACAAGTGCCCTCGAAAAGAAGCGCGCCTGAGACGCAGCAATGAACGCGCCGCCTGTTACAGTGCTAGCACACAAATGAACGTCGGATCATATGATTCCCGAAAGACACTCCGAGAGCGTGTTACCGCCTGACTTACGGTCAAGTTATTGCTGTAATATAAATAGAGTATTTCCAAGCACAAAATAAAATTGGGTGCTCAAAGCAAGTTTATAAACGTAAGAAGCGTGAGCGCTGACGAGTACTGTGGGTGTCTGCCTGACCAATCGGCAACCATCACTTTTTAAACTCGGTTTTGTTACATCCAAAAGTATAAACCGCCAAAAACCGTTCATCTTAGTGGTGGTTAAAGTGTTGTTTGCCAATGCACGTAGCAAAATTATCTCTACTCATGAGACTATAACGTGCATCGCCGGAGCCCATAATAATATTCTGTTAAATAATTTCTCTGTCGATAACCCAGATAATTTGCGTGACAGCTGAGAAAACTGCAGCACGGAGGACAGTCAAAGCTCTACACGAAGCGTCAGGACGGTGCTTATTACTCCATTAAAGACCAAATAAATATGTAGTATTAAAAGGTTTGATGCTAAACTTGAGTGTTATGTTAAGCTCTCAACCATACACAGACTGAATGGAATGACGGGATTTTAAAACCACAGAGAAATGGCTAGCTCTGTAGATGGATCTCTACAAAATAACAGCCTAGCAAGGACCACCTTCGAGTGTTTTTGTTGTTAATATCAGTGTAGCCTCATCTAACGCCCATTTAGGCATTTTTAAGTCATGATTATACAAGATACAATCCTACCCTGATTTGTGAGACAGTGCTCCATAAAACCATATTAAGGTCTGGACAGAGTTACAAGAATACTCATCAATATGCACAAACATTACAATTAACATTTCAGATTGTCAGCCCACCTATGGAAGAAACACAAAAATGCTAATTACTGTATATTTTTCAAAGGCTTTTGGTTGCTAGCTTAAGGAATTGCTCAGATGCGAAGAGGGAAATCAAACAGAAAAAAATGTTTGGGCACAGTGTGTGTAGAGGGACTGGGCACAGTGTGTGTGGAAGGGGCATCATCTTTCTGACAGCACAAGACCGATCCATTTTCCATCAGACCAGTCATTTACTGGTCTTTGAACAACATTAACCTAAATAGAAAAAATCATAGTTATAGTGTTAAATCAATGATCCCATAAGGGTGTTGACACATTTGTATGAAGAACCTTTGTTTGGATTATCTAAAACCTTGAATAAGACATGCCTATAAGGTAAAGCATTATATCTCAGTAGATTGAATGAAGGTGCACTTTAAAGGCACTCAGAGGACAGATGCTTTCTCATTACATTTACAGAATTTGGCCGTTTAAGCAACTTTGTAATTGTGACTGGATACATTGAGCAATTGAGGGTTAAGGGCCTTTCTCAAGGGCTCAACAGTGGCAATGTGGCAGAGGTGGGGCTTGAACCAGCAACCTTCTGAGTACTAGTCAAGGACCATGTAGAGCAAACCCAGCTTTACGCTGTGTGGTTCCAGCAGTCTTCGGTGGTAGTTGCACTGTCGTCACACTGCAACTGAAATCTTGACCAAATTCCATTTCAGACTGTACCATCTTTCTTCTACCTTTCTTTTTTGCCTATAAATCCGTGACTCTAGAAATGTACCATATTACCAGTTACCATATACCATGGGCTCCCTGCAAGATTTGGAGCAAACATGTTCTGACACTGCCAGAACATAATCGTAGGTTGTGTTCAAAATGGCCTAATACATCCTTATTGTTTACTTACTGGGCCCATACTGGACATTATACTGCATTCTTCAATGGGGACCAGTGTGCAATATACAGTATGTATACTGGCTATTTTTGAGCAAAGCCATAGACTGTCTTTGCTCTCAGGCCTAGCCTACAGGATAATCATTGGTCGGGACTGTATGTGGTGTTTGATTCAGGGCACAATGATGACCAACAACAATTAAGGACCAAAACAATTGGTGAAAATCATGTCCTTATGTCATTATGTGTGGGGTTGCTTACGTTTTCAACATCGATTAAGATTTTTTTCAATCCTGTAGTGTAATTTATAAATGCTAAATCGTCTGCCGCAGGACGATTTAGTTCAAAGACCAAAGATTTTAACGCATGACTAAAGAAATCTTTCATTATCTATAACGGTAACGTGCAACAGCATCATCGTAATAATCAGTGTATATCCAGCTTAATCTAGGCCTACACTTTACAAGTTTTGCAGATACTGGCAGCAGCCAATAAGAGAGCTAGAATAAAATAAAACACCGGAATGTGTCCAGTGGATCAAAGAGATGGAAGATCTGAATGATAATGAACTCTGTAATGTATCCCATAAGAACAATCACAGACTGCATTATTTATGTATTTCTTTTATGCATCCTGTCTGTGCAATAACCTAAATGCACAAGCAAGACCCTCAAGATTCTGTGCAGGATTCCATAGATTCTCTTCAGATTTATGGATGTGTTTGTGGATGTTTGTAGTCTGTACTGTGATGAAAATCGTTACAATCGCAACAGACGGCTATGACGCACGTGTCAAACACAAGACCTTTGTGCCACATCAGGCCCACGGAAAAATCGAATCTGTCTTTGATTATCTATTAATGTTAGCACTGTTTCACACTGTAACATAATGTGTTCTCCTCCCCTCCTTCCCCCAACTCAGACACAGTCTATATTTTGCAGTTTTGGCATATTTTCAATAAACAATGGACAATTCAGGTAATATAGTAAAACAGTATCTAGTATATAGTAAAATACAAATATGTTATCTGGCCCCCAATTTTGCTGTGATTCTCCAACATGGCCCTTTAAGTGGTTGAGTTTGATAACCCTAGTCTAGAACATACGCTCTTACCAAAGAAAGACGTCCTGAGAAAAATTACATTAGACGTGATACTTTCCATTTTTATAGTCTGTTAAGATATTAAATGCATGACCAGCTTTAAAGTAGACAGCAGCACTCTTCCTTATTGGGCCAAAAAAAGGGTCAGAATCTTGTCAGAACTAAGATGCTGACTTTTGTCTCTCAGCACCAATATAAGCTTGTAAGGTGATCTTTTTCTAAAAAAAAATTCAGTTACAAATGAACCAACATTAAATGTCAGCTAAGCGAGTGTCTGTGTTACATTCCCTGTAAAGTGAGAGGCTTTTGTTTTGCCTGCAAGATATTCGTGGAAATAACTGAACGTTCAAACCCATTTTTTCAAGGTTAGAGTGACAATGCGTGCAAATGTTCACATATCTGAACACTGGAGCTGTGAAACATGCAAGAATGCAGTGCTTACCAACATCAGCCAGAGTGCTGATCACTAAACTACAGATACTCAGCTACAAACATCTATTTGTAGATGAGAGCAAGCACGGAAATGCGTGCTTGCTGATCATTGTTTAGGTACAGTTCTATTATCAGAGAGCTGTACTGCACGTTGCGTTACGTGGATTTTGTGAAATCTCCACCTGTGGGGCCTGCAATCAGCCCTTGGGCCCACAGGCTTCTGCCTCCAACCGACCTGCAAACCTTTATTATGGAAACCAAGATTTATTGGAAAACAGTTTTTACAGTGCAACTCAGATGATGTTTATATGTACTGTGCAACAGCATTGAATTCAGGTGACTTGCACACCACTGTGAAACATTGCATAATTAACACAATGAAAAAACAGTATTGCAAAATATTACAGTGAATGCAGTTGGTCTGTAAAGAATGTAAAAGCTGCAGATAAGACAATAATGAAAGAAAAAAAGATAATTTTAACTACATAAGACATTGTACAATGTTGATTTTAAATCTGAGCTATAAAAGCATATCATTTGCACCCCAAAGATATAGAAATTTCTGTTTCATCATTAAGAAAAAAAACATTTCTCTCCGAGAGTTTTGGTCATTTGTATACCTATCTTGTCAAAGTTTTTGAATCTGAATCAGAGACTGGTATTAATGGTGAAAACTTCATCACCAGTGTTCCACTTACGAGCTCACACATGTATGCAGTCTCTCCTAATGAAAGTTGGGAGATATGTCTGGTGCTTGGGTGGGTCGAAGAGGCACTGCTGAAGTTTCAAGCTTTTCAACATATCCAGTTCACTTGATTACAACATCCCTGGTGATTTGGAAAAGAAAGCAGGTAATGTTTTTGTCAGTAATTATTTTGAACTTTTGTGAGCCTGATTTTTTTTCTTTTATTGTTGTATGTCTAGGAAAAGCAGTATACTATTGCCATATACTACATATACTATAAAGCAGTATACTCCAGCTATATACTACATACTATAAAGCAGTATACTCCAGCTATATACTACAAAGAAGTATAGTTTACACTCACCGGGTACACTACCGGTGAGTGTAACAGTCCACAGTGAGTGTGTTCCAACTGTTCCACTCCAACTGAGTGGAACAGTTGGAACAGTACACTATCCAACTGTTCATTAACGCAAATATCGAATCAACCAATCACATGGCAGCAACTCAATGCATTTAGGCATGTAGACATGGCCAAGATGATCTGCTGCAGTTCAAACCGAGCATCAGAATTGGGAAGAAAGGTGATTTAAGTGACTTTGAATGTGGCATGGTTGTTGGTGTCACACGGGCTGGTCTGAATATTTCAGAAACTGCTGATTTACTAGGACTTTCACGCACAACCATCTCTAGGGTTTACAGAGAATAGTCCGAAAAAGAGAAAATATCCAGTAAGCGGCAGTTTTGTGGGCGCAAATGCCTTGTTGATGCCAGAGGTCAGAGGAGAATGGCCAGACTGGTTCGAGCTGATAGAACGGCAACAGTAACTCAAATAACCAGTCGTTACAACCGAGGCATGCAGAAGAGCACCTTGTTGAATCTGTGCCACGAAGGATTAAGGCAGTTCTGAAGGCAAAAGGGGGTCCAACCCGGTACTAGCAAGGTGTACCTAATAAAGTGGCCAGTGAGTGTAGTTCTGTTTCTCTCTCTTTCTCTCTATCTCAACTTCTAGAACAGTGATTGGACAAAACAACTATATATCAAATTGAGCTTTGCAGTAGTAGCCACAGGAAGTGGCCTTTATTCCAGCCAATGGTTCAGCCAGTTAAAAACCACAGCCACCTAAACTTAAAAAACCTCACCCAGCCTAGCTCAATGGTGTGCTGCTTTAAAACAAAACAATAGTTTCTGTTCGTTTTCATACAGAAGAACTTCCAGCTCTGGTAGTGGAGAACAGTACTGTTGTTCTAGCTAAGTTAACTGGGTTTTAGTAGATCATGGAAAATAGAACATGGCATGAAAAGGGCATTGTTCTAAGAGGATGCTTGCAAGAGAAACAGCTAGGCTTCAAACTTAAAAGAAAACATATTAAACAATTCATTCAGATTCTTTCTACAGTACTGCATGATAAGATAGCATGTCGCACTGAGTCTTGGATACGAGCGAACACTCATGTCCCAACCCTGTGTTATCCAGTGGGTGTGTCTGCTTCTGCCAGAGGGCACGCAGGGGACCCCAGTTGAGTTTATACGGTTTAAAGTGGACGGTGAGATCAATACAGGAAGGACAACAAGGCTGATGTGAATCCACCCAGAGCAAACATTACTTCTGGCTTTCTGACAACTCTTGGACAGAGGAGTGGCCTTCAGTCAAGTATGCACATGTAATGCACTGCAAAAGCCAATTAGCCCACCAGTGTCAGATATGAAGGAAAGAAAACACCATCATTACTACTCTGACATGTAACTGCTATTATCAACAGTAAAATGACAGTTATATTACATATTATAAACGACGTGAGCCTTTACGCATACACTAAGAAAAGGTCCATGACAAAATAAGGATTTATGGGCAAACGGTATTATGCCTTCTAATATCACGATGGTGATTAAATGTATCACAATATAATACCTAGTTGCGGTAAAAATAAGAATATGCCTGTATAATCTTGTTGTTGTGAGACGGCTTTTGATGACCAGCTTTTCTGTACTGTGCTCTTTCATAGAGGCTAAATGATGGTACAGCAGTGAAGCTGGAAAAAGCAGCTGCTCTCGTCAAAGAAGTACAAACAGTAACAGCTTCCACAAGACACTCGAACAAGGTCAAGAAACCAAGATCCAGACCTTTACAGAGCCCATTTCGAGCTGTACAGCTTCACACAGCACTGAAGATCAAACCATGTGTAAACATGGATCACAAACCCTACATCACTCTAGCATTTTTGCATCATTTCTGCATACATGTAAATCCCTATATCTGTATGCAGAAAATATGAATAAAATAGTTCAGACAGACTTAAATTATTATAAATTAAATGTTTCAATGTTGTCTTGCCCTAGGCCATAATGAGATTATTTATTAAAAATAGGTGATTTATTAAAACCATTAGCTTAAATAAAAACATTGCTTTGGGCACGATGTTCAAATATCCAAGTCAGTGATTAGCTGTTGAAATTGCAGATGCAATGTATATTATCATGTCTCCAGTAAATCCTGAGCAAAGTGCTGTGGTTCAGGCAGCTTTGTGAGAAGATCTTTAGGTTTAAAGTCTTTCCTGTATCATCGTACCTTCTCAAATCTGAGAATATAACAGGAAAACATTACAGTGCAACTGGTTTATTTTCTAGAGCTTTTACAGTCTCCCCCCACACACACACACACACACAGCTGTAAAACTAATCAGTGGTCAGAGCAGTGTCTCTTTCACTCTACCACTCTCTGACTCTCCTCCTCTCTCATTCTTTCTCTCTCTTGCTCTTTCTGTCAATCTCTCTCACTCTCTCTGTCTATGTGGGGAGGTTTCTGTATAATATATTCTTCTGGTATCCATGTTTACACCTAACCTAGCCACAAGTAAGCTTACACAACATGGGGGGAAAAATCATATTGTTATAAATTGCAATACATTTATATAGCAATCAAAAACAATTCTATGAGTTCTATTAGTTATATCAATAACATCATGTGACTGTCATGGCTGACTGACAAAAACACAAACTAAACATCACAAGTTGGCCAGGACACAAAATGTACAATGAGAATATTGTAGTGACCAATATCGTGACGGAAATTGCCCACCCATACACAGTATTATAACTCTGGCCATGTTGGCTTTAGTTTCATGGTTGTTTCATTTTATGCATTTTTAGAATTCTTAATGGAAGTTTAATTTTGTGAAAATCTTTCATCATGCAGATCTGTAAAATGTCCCTATACCGTCATCCTTTCGATTTTCTTATACCTGTGGGATCTTTGCTCCCACAAACAAAGTAAAAACCGAAGACTATGCCACTCAGGAGCTCTCCTCATGCCACTCAGGAGCTCTCCTCATGCCACTCAGGAGCTCTCCTCAGTTTTCCTAGCAATTCCTCCACACCAAACAATGCACATGCAGACCTTCTCATCATCAAGGTTAAAGGAAGGAGAACAGAAATATATGAGAGAGACAGAAAACAACAAAGCTGTATAAAGTAGCCAACTCGGATACATAATTTACTACACAATATGTCCCCTTCACTCTCAGCCATGTAACCTGACTTCGGTGTAGAGCAGTGACGTTCACTTATCAATTCTCAGGTCATGTCTCTCTCACACACACTCACATGCACATATCAATCACTCATAATGCATATCTGACATATTGCATGTATCACAGGCTGCCCGCTGCAGTTTCCAGCACAGAATTCTCTTTCATGCCATCTCTCACTGGGGCGCTCTAGTATGCCTGCAGGGATGTGCAAGTGGAAAGGTCTGGAGGAGTGAACAGCACCTCCTTCTCCCAGGCAACAGTAAAGCAGAAGCCATGAAGAACGTGCTGACCCATAAGCAAAGCACTCACTATGGCTGTGCTGCTGCCAACACAAATACCAGCAAATACCAAACAGTGAGAAATCCAGCCTGATCAGTCACTTTGGCACATGGATGCCACATTCTGGTTGTCATGGGTGTGTTGGATTCCTGCATCTCCTGTCATTCACTTGGTAACCGTGGCTGGAAGGGGAGGAGGGGGTAACTGTGCTGTTTCACTGGGTACATTCTCTGCTCACAACTGCATCACACGAAAAACATAGCTAATATATTTATATTATATTTATTCTTTCAAAACACAAATTTTAAAAACAGTTCTCAAAAATGCATCTTGCAAAAGTAAACTATTGGCTCAAAAACTTTGATAAGACTGAAATGTCTTCAAACACACACAAATCAATCAAATAAGATTGTAAACTCTTATTTATGGATATGTGACTGAACTTTGGGGACAATTTAGCTTTTGAGACAAAATACAAATCACACAGACTTTTTATAGGGAAATTCATTTACAAAGAAAAAAAAGAAAAAAACATTGATATATTCTGCCACAGTGTTCCATCTCTGGGCTTGGGCAGGCCACTCCAGCTATATTCATTTTCCTGGCTAGTAAGACCATTCCTTAATAAGGGAATAAGATGGAAAATACAAATCTCAGAATTCCATCCACTCTCCATCGCTTATCCAGGTCCAGATTGCGGGAGCAGCAGAACCCAGGGAAGTCTAAGCCTCCCTCTCCGGGAGGATACCAAGGTGTTCACAGGACAATCAAGAGATATAATCCCTCCAAAACGTCCTTCCCCTAGGACATATGGACCAGTTGCCCAAACCACCTCAGCTGGCTCCTCTCAACATGGAGGAGCAGAGGCTCTACTCAGAGTATCTCACGGAGTTCTTCACCCTATCTCTAAAGGAGAGTCTGGCAACCCTGTGGAGAAAGCTTATTTCAGCCACTCGTATTTGCAAATTTATTCTTTCTGTCATGACCCAGAGTTCATGGCCATAGGTGAAGGTTGGGACTGACCAACAAATTAAGAGCTTTGCCTTTTGGCTTAGCTCCCTCTTCACCATAACGGACTGGTACAGAGTCTGCAGCACTGCAGACGCTGAGCCAATCCACCCGTCAACCTCCCACCCCATTCTTCCCTCACTCATGAACGATTGGGATACACCACTGGGCTACGCCAAGATATTCAGTTCATAAAACTTACTGCTGGCCATGCAAACCAAATTCCTGCTCTGTTTATACAGCGATTATGTTTGCACAAAGACATAACCTGTATTCCCGGAGCACCCCCTACAGGATACCCCGAGGGGCAAGCACATGTGGACTGGTTGAGCAAACTCCCACACACCCTCCAGGACCCTCGCAGGAGTAAAAAGCTGGTCCAGTGTCCCACAACCATGATGGAACCCACACTGCTCCTCTTGTAGTTGAAATCAGCCAGACTCTCTTCTCCAATACCCCGGCATAGACCTTGCCTGAGAAACTGAGTGTGATCCTCCGATAGTTGGCACACAAAAGAGGGACCACCACCCCCATTTGCCAATCCAAGGGCACCACACCCAACGTCCACACAATGTTGCAGAGACGTGCCAGCCAGGACGGCAATACAACATCCAGAGCCTTAAAGAACTCGTGCACCCCTGGGGCCCCTGCCGCCAAGGAGTTTTCCAACTACTTCAGCAACTTCATCAGCCCTCCAGCCTCACGGTATCCAGTGTTGGTCAGGAACTGCTTTCTTCTCCTGAGTCTCAGAATTGTGAATTGTTACTGAATACTACAATGAAACTGATTTTATCCCAAATGAGGATGTAAGAGAGTTCTGAATAATGTATTTTGGTTCTGGGTAATGTAAGAATGTTCTGGATAATATAATGAGCTCTGGCAGCTCCTGCTTCCTTTGCTCTTTTTCATTCAAGATTTCACACTGAGAACACTGAGAAATGTCACAAGAGCTGTTAGGGTACAGTTTCCTCAGTTCCTTCAATTTCACAGAAAACAGCAAGGAACTCACCTGAGGTATAGATGCCAAAGGAAATAAAATCAACATAAACTGTCCTAGTAACATTTTGGGCCACCACGAGTAACCACAACAAGTTTCAGTGTGCCTTGACATAGATTCTGTAAACCTCTAGAATTATTCTAAAGATATTCCCTCTGGCCCCTAATGTTGTGATGATAATGGTGGAGATTATTGTCTCAAATGTCGATCCAAAGCCTCCCAGAGGAGTTCAACTGGGTTGAGCTCTAGTCACTGCAAAGGCATGTGATTGCATAACTGTCATACTCATCAAACCATCCATTGGCACTTGTACCTTGTGGTTCACTGTCAGCCTGGAAGAGGCCACTCCCATCAGGACAGAAATGTTTCATCATGGGATAATCATCATTGTTGTATTGTCTGCATTGTCTCTACTGTCTATTTATGGTTTTATTTTGCTTTTCTGTGATTTGGAAGGCCACCCACTCCTGTCTTTTGGTTTTCTTCTGTGCTGACTTTTAAGATGACGACTCTGGTGGAAAAAAGGCAATCTGAAGGGAGGTGATAAATATAGGCAGAAGAGTGAACAGAGATATTTATAGATTTTTATGGAGACCTACATAAAACTCCTCAAAGGAAAAGAAATCAAGTGTCTACAATAGGAAGAGTGGGGAAGTGTGGAGATGAGGGTTTCTGTCTCTGTGTGCTGGCAACCTATAACACAGCTGAGTGTGGAAGTGCTAGAACATTCCACTGGCTGGCAACACTGAGCAAATTGAGCCTGCATGAGTCACAGAACATTATTTTGCTGACCTTTACTCACTTGGTCAAATGTCCCAGGCAGAATGCAGTGGCACCTATTTCTAGGCTAAAATTATTTTCAACAATCTCAGAGACTGGACTTTTGAGAAATGGAGTGTATGTATGTATATAACTTTTTAAACACAGAAAAAAGGGAAAATCCAAGAAATAAACCTGTACACACTGAGACCCATAATTAAATCCCCTCTCCTTCCCTCTATTTCTCTCTCAATCTCTATCCCTCACTCTCATACACACTGATAAACACTTGCCTCTAGAGTCTACAGGACAAACATAGGTCTGTTTTGCATTATAGTGCCAATTATGGCTGGTGAAATATTTGCTTTAAAGTGTGGAGTCCACTAAAGCTGCAGAACACAAAAGCATAGATACGTGCGTCATATGTATTATTGCGAGGGCATGATGTTTCATTAACTGTGTGAGAAAATGGGGAACCCAACAATTAACTTTAATATTTTTCCTTAGGAACATTTGCAAGAGCACAAACACAAACACACGTACACACCCACCACAGCTTGCTTCCAAATAAATCATATGTAAGAAGGAGCCAGATCTTCATTAAAGATTCAACAGCTGCAGTGATTGCCATACCCTCTCCAAAAACTCCCCATTACAGCATGCAACCACTATAACAAAACCACCCACCCAGTTAACATGAATGTTACTGAAGTACCAGTGGAACATTTGCATCTCAGCTTCTAAGGCCATTATTCTCCAGTAACGTTTCTGAGGGCATTAAGTGAATGCAGTGTACTGCCAGCATGCTGTTTATCACCCTTTCCTCATCGTATATTCGTGGTATGATCACACTGACTTTACACACTTATTTGAAACTTATAAAGATAAGGGTAACTAAGGATATCACTGCCGACAAAATTCGTCCCCAGCATCTTGAATCCACTGCTGGATCTCCACTGTCCACTGGAGCACTGCCTTTGGTACGATGTTTCACTGACAGGATAAACTGGAAGCCATTCATTCCCTTAATCACCAGAACAAATAAATGTCAACACACTGGAAATGTCACAGACCAGTGCAACATTTCAAAGCTAATTAATGGTTTCTCTTTCTGCCCCTGCCCATCCTCTTGTGTGTGTGTGTGTATGCTGGTACAT
>JAOXYF010000012.1:11392451-11406590 GCA_028565775.1 Sternarchorhynchus goeldii | reverse complement strand
TAAAAACTCCCTCTGGCCCCTAATGTTGTATATATATCATGTATGTAACTCCAAGTCAATCACACTTTTCAATGCAATCAGTAGTCCAATCATTGTGCCCAAACTTTTGACTGGTACTGTGTGTATGTCATATATATATATATATATATATATATATATATGAGAGAGAGAGAGAGAGAGAGAGAGAGAGAGAGAGACCTTATACCTTCCTCTCTGTGCCAAACACTGACTTATCACAACAGATGGACTTTTGTCACCTTGTTTCTCTTCTTGTCAATACCAGCTGTGGTCTCTTGCATGCAGCTTTATCAGAACATACTAGTCTACTGTTATGCACCCCACACTCATGTAGAGTAGGACTTCCTTACAAAAAAAAAAATCATAAAACACTTTATGAATAAGACGTCTGTCTCAAAGTCGGGAGACACTACAAATGTTAGCTTGTACTGCTGAAATATTTTGAAAGGACTGATGTTAGCTCACATTGCCTCACACAAATCTTTGGACTGTCTCCAAAACTCCAATGCAGGTACATTCATCATTAGAAGAACAAAAATCCAATGTACCAACAGACAGCATCTGTTGAATGTGCAAATAATTCTGCTGAATGGGCAAATTGAGTTAAATTTTACTTAAATAACTTATTTCATCTTCTGTTGTTGATATCAGGTTGAAACTATTCAGCATTTAGAACAAGCTAATAATTTACCTAAAACTGTTGTCAGACAATCCTTGCTTTCACCTTTATTCAAATCAAATCGATAAATATGCATTACAGTATAGAGGGAAGCACATTTGTGTTTGAAGCACTGCTACTAAATAAAGAGTATGACCACATTCAGAGGTCCCAAAAGATGGGTGTCTTGAGATGAATGAGAGGATGAGTGAGAAGAGGAACATTTTTACAGTGGGAGTATTGAACAAGTTCAGGCACCATTGACCGGCCTGTCTGCTAAATTAGCAAATGCCTGGTCTTAGATAAGTTACTCAGACCACGATCAGCACTCCTGCGCTACAAAACATGATAACTGACTAACTAAATCACTGCTTAGCACTTTTGGTAAAAGCGGGCTCATACATACTTCCCCATTACTTGCCATTCACTGGGTGAAAACACACAGGCCTATTCAAGAGAATGGCTGCGTGATGGCTCTTTGCGGTCACGGACAGTTTTATAAGGCACTTCATACTGCAGTGTATAAACATTCGACTACTACGCCCCTCTAAGCGGTAAATGTCGTTTTGGTGTTAGTTAAGAGAGGAAAGAAACTGACCCTCCTCTTGTTGCTTGACGTGCTATACGGGCCTATAATGAGTTTTGCCCCCATTCACTACCATGGTATGGGGTGACTACTATTTTTATGCTAACCAAGAGCTGGAAATCCAGACAAACCCGGTGTCCGGCTCCGTCACGGAGGCTTATCGAAGTACGTTAGCCACTTTCGTAATAGACTGCAGTGCGAAATAATGTGAGGTATCTGCTCACCGCTGGATATCTTACCAGTAGATACTGCACACTCACACGACCAGTAAAAAGCACAAGCACAAGAACTATACAAGGTACGGGAGAAAATGTTGCCTCGAGAATAAACGGACCGGTTGCGCTAAAATTCAAATTGCGCAATCAACCTGAGAGATGGCCTATTGTAAACTAGATTGTGGCAGTGGAGCTCTGCACGTCTAACACTGTATCGTCCAAATAGATGACAAAAATAGACGTACATTTACGGCATTTGGCTGAGATTGCAGTATACTGTATGCCTATTCTATGGTCTGATAACACTAGCAAGACTCACCGGTGCTCATTGCTCTGTCCAAATCTGTCGCCACAGATTATTCTGGTTATTCTGTAGCCGATGTCCTCACTGCTGAGGCATCAGTCCGCTCCCTTGGTTACTCCAGTGCAAAGATGCTCGTAGGTGAGAAGAACACCAATTTCAGTCAGATGATCTTGAGTAGTATAGATTCTACAGTATTATAAAAGTCAGTATTATATGTCTTGAAGAAGCTAGATGCACACCGCGTGAGCGCGCGATTTGCATGGGTGTTTCCGTATAACAGCAGCGCACTTTGCACTTGCCTCAGCACCATCCCTCGAGCTAGGGGATAAACAGCGGCTGTGACAGCTCCCGACTGCGCTTCATTTACATGCAAGGGCACATGGGTAATATTTTTTTTCACGTAAAAGATTTTTTCGTCCCATAAAGTTATGACGAAGAGAAAAGATTAGCTATGTATATATATTTTTTTCATCCAAAAAATAAACCGCATCTAACACAGAGAATAGAAAATAATAGATAGGGAAAAACAAAACTCTCCCAGTTGCTGCCTTCAGGCGGAGAATCGTTCTTTCTTTGGATGTTATTGCCACCTACAGTTGTAAACAGAGCACTAGCGGTATTGGGGAGGTATAAGGGATGATCACCGTTTACAGTAAGAGAAATACCCACCATGCACCTGAACCTACGTGTCACAAATGTGCATTTTATAGTACACTTACAAATTATAACCCATTTGTTGTATTCTATGCCACTACCACGTTCCCCATTTAAACAGTGGTCAGTTTACTATCCATAGTGATAGTATACAATTTTAATAACGGAGCTCAACTTAGCAATGATACTGACACAGTAATAGGTGTTGTACTGGTAAGAGGACATCAGGCACATTAGTTTTGAGTTTGACTATGCTGGATGGTGAATGGTCTGCTAGCCGCCCAAGAGCCTTGTGGGCGTACACCTATCCGGGCTTTCGTTTATATTAAATCAATGTTGATAATGAAGTTGGTAGTAGTCCTTTATAAACAGGTGAATTTCTCAACCTAGTCGAAAAACAAAACAAATTACAGGAAGTGCTATAAAATTCTTTAATATATTCTTTATTATATATAACGCAAGAGAACATCGTAGGATATAAATAGAACAAGCACACATTTAAACTAAGGTGCAAATGAATAAAATAAGAGTAGACTTGCTTATTTAATGCAGGAAATTATCGTTCTATTAGGGCTAGTAGGACGTCTGCTATCTGCGCAACCTGTGGCGCCCAATCCAGTACACTGGGCTAGATCAACTTTTTTTATACGTGTTGATGTTTTGTCCGAATTTTGCTACAGAGGAAATTGGGTTGTTTTAGCCCTTGCGTATTCTGTATGTTACTACATTTTCTATGGTTATAATCATATGTCAAAGTATTTTTAAAAATTGTTCGTTAAAAAGGGACCTTGCTGAACACTGCTCCGAAGACACAGCACCAACGTCATATTTCAGCGCCAGACAACATGGCAGCGCTCTGTTTGGCATGAATGTGTTTTTATAGCCACAGCAGCAATAACGATTTGGTAAAATGTCTGATATCGACGGAATCGGAGAGGTAGAAGTCATCATACAAGGGGAAGAGGACAAAATAGCTCCACAGTGTCCACATGGTGTGTGTGCGCATAATTTTAAAACGGTTGATTAGCTGTCTAGTTAGCCAGCCGTTACTCATAGCATCACTAACAAACCTTCCAGATTTCTTGGGCATCTAAAGGTTGCTAATTTATAACGATATAAGTCAACAATTCATATTTTGAAGTGTTGAAATGAATCAATAGTAAATACTTACGATGGGTGGGTTTGATTTATTTTTCAGGACCTACCGTGCTGTTTCAGGTAACGTGCAACAGCGCACGGAATGGAAGGAGATTTTACGCTTGTTCTGCGTGTCGTGACAGAAAAGAATGCAACTTTTTTCAGTGGGAGAACGAAAAGGTAAGGGCCTCAAAGTTGGAGCAAGGAGACTTTTGCTGCACTCCCTTTGAATGCCTGACTTTGTTTTAGATTTCAGAGGCAAAACTTATTGCGCGAGAACAGCATAACCTATCAAAGAGGCCCCAGTACACACATGTAGAATACTGCGCGAGGTAAGTGTGTGCAGCTGGCTAGTCAAGGACGAAAAAAAGAACATTTATATACCAAGCATACGGTCGAGTGCTGTATAAAACCCATTCCTAATGTTCTCAGATTTAGGGAGTTTGTGTCACTGCCACTGGATCAGAGAAGGTTTTGTGTGGATTGTCAGCTCTTGCTGCTCCCTGAAGAATGGACCAGTCATGCCTCACACCAGGCACTTAATGATGACATCACAGTGGCACGACTGAGGAGGCCCAGTCTATTGCTGTGCCCCTTGGAAAATAAAAAGAGTAATGCACAGTACCTGTTTGCTGATCGCAGTTGCCATTTCCTTCTGGATGTGCTGTCTGGATTAGGATTCCAGAAGGTTCTCTGTGTGGGAACACCACGGTGAGCTGGGAGTGACACGGAGCCAGATTGACATGTGTCTTGAGTATCATTAGGCTGTATTCAGAAAATTCAAACTTCAGATTTATATATTTATATTATATGGAGCCAAGGACATATATTAGGATATAATGACTTGGAGATTTGGTAAATCTGTTGGTGCACTTGATGCATCCCTTTCACTGGACTCTTCACAATTTATTCTATCATAAATTTATTTCTGCTGCTCTGTCAAACAAATAGGATTGATTATTCTCCAGTGTGTGCATCGGTGAATTAAATTACTGGAATTACTGAAACATTCAAACATCTCTAAATTTGTGTATATCAGTATTTTCCAAAATAGCCTCAATGAAGATTATAGTATGTTTTGAAAACATACACTCTTGACCTTTATTGTTATTTTGAAATGTTAAGGAAATGTTTTATTTACATACACATTTGTTCACTAATTACAGATTACATGAAATGATTAAGATGCGCAACACAGAGAGCAGGACTGATACAATGAAGAGTTTATTACTGGATATTGATTTCAGGTAAGTGTAAATTTAGTTGCGCTAGGAGGCTCTAGGAATGTTTAAAAGTTAAAAATGTCATACAAGTAAAGTATTTGATCCCCTTTGCTCTAATTGCAAACCCATTGTAATAAAGCATAGTTATAGTGTTACATTTCTGTACATATCATGAATGTTCTTTGCACACCTGTTCAGTATTGCTACAGGCTGAGTGCACATATGTGCATGTGATTTGGGACACTAGAGGCTGAGTGCACATATGTGCATGTGATTTGGGACACTCCGTGCATCTTTGGGTTTAAAGAAACGAAAGGCAGGGAACAGTGGCTCTGTGAACTGGTGGTGGGCTCTCTCAAACATGGCTGAGTGAGCTGCTGAGAACTCCTGCAGCACTTTCATTACCCCTGCATCATAAAAGACCACAGATCCTTTTTGGTAGTTCACAAACACGCCCAGTTTGTCTGGTACCACCTTTCCTGCTCGGGAAGAAAGAGCGACATGCCGATCGTTGTGCCAGGCTGATAGGTGGCCGTCCTGAAACTCCAGGCACCACGAGAGCCGGTTCCTGCCTAGCTTTGCATTTTTGTCCTGCCCTTTTCTGTGCATGCTGCCATAAGCCACGCCCACAGCCCAGGCAAGGCAACAGTGGACATCTACTTCCCAGTAATGTTGTCCTGATGTTATACCAACTGATCCAAGTGCGCAGTAGACCTGATCAAACTGTAGGGGGTGGTGATGAGCAGAACAGTCCTCTGGAGAGACGTACATGCCCCGCCCACCTGATGTTACCTTGATTTGTCTATGGCTTGTTATTGTGTCAATCACCACATCTGTGAAGTCTGGTAACAAAGACATAGTTACACAGTGGTCTATCCTCAACTAATTATCTTAAGCATTTAGAAAAGCTATAAATGAATGGTTGATAGAAACCACTGTTTATTATTAAAAATATATAATTTTCTTTAACTTTTTTTTTTAACCAACTATGAGTTCTTGACTTCTCTTTTTTACACAATGATTTTTATAATATAATATTGCACACAGCTCAAAGCACACTATTTACCAAGCAGCAGGCTCTTTCTCTGCAGCTGGGCTTCCAGGTCCTTTGAGATCTTCCCTAAAGCTTTCAGAAGCTTCTGGAATCTCTCCTCATTCAGTCTAATGGCCTCATCATTTGTACCCATTTTCTTATGGCACCTACAGGAAAGGTTGATTCAAATTACAGAAGTTTCTAATCCCATTACAATTAAGGACTATTGTTAATTTAATCTATAGTAGCCTTGTATTGTCTATTATGTAATTAATACATCATACATTAATACTTAATCTCATCACATTGGGATATTAAATTGGCTTTACCTTTCCTCTGTAAGGACCTGTAAATAAAGTACAGGATAATTACTTAGGGCTGTCTTACCGATCCTAATGCTTTAAATTTCACAGCGTAGTTGATGTATTTTTTATTTAATTATATTTAAACACATTCTGTTTGTGTCAGTACCTTGCGAATGAAGAATATAATATGCACATAAACCATGCTGTGTATGGGTTTCACAGAAAGTCATAATCTGTGACTGAATTGTTGGGATTTTTGGGGCAAGCATGGGCAGTACAGCTAGGGGAGGGGTGGGGAGGGTGTCTTACTTGCTTCTCTTGTCCCGTGGCCTGGCTCTCTTGCAGTTTCCTGACAGCGCTGATGTGCTTGCGCACCAGTTTCAGGTGCTGAGTCCAGTCGTGCAGCACCCGTGTCATTCTGCTGCTGCTCTCCCTGCAGTCCTGCTCCAGGCGGTCCAGGACAGCCTGCTCGTCCCGCTCCAGGGCCAGGCGTACGCCCTCGAAGCGTTCTTGGACCTGCTGCTTCATTTCATCTGCGTTTGTCTAAAACCGCAAACGGAAGGAGGGAGAGGAGGGTTTGGCACTGGGTGTGTCAAAGCCACTCTGGTTAAGGAGTTCTTACCCTGGGGTTTTAAAATACGAAAGCTTAATCCAGAGCTGCTGGGAGTATCGGTTTTGTATAATGGGTGTCAAAGCTGCATTGCTCTAAGGAGAGGTGTGCAGTAGATGTTGGACAGATGGGAGACGTGTGGAGCAAACTGTGGAAGGAAGGAGAGGTTGCAGACGCTGATCACTCACAGTCAGGTTGGCTTGGCGTTTTTTCAGAGACGCCATGTGAGCCTCCGTTCTTGTGCTCTCCTTCTCCAGATCGTCCAGCAGGCAGGACAGCTCCTCCTAGCATTCCCAAACATCACGTCATCAAGTCATTTCTGCACCGCTGGTGACCACAGCCAGACCCCACTGCACACCAGTTAGTAGTACTCTGAAAGTTTGAGACTGAAAAGTGTGGGGAGGAGGGTTAAACCAACCTGTGAGTATGTGAGCAAGGTCCTGCCTGTTTTGCGGTTCGTTTTTGGGGAGCATGGATAGGGCTCGGTGACCGGGACCATGCCGAGCCACTCTGAACCTCCTTCATGCTGAGATGTACGGTCTTCGGCTGCCATCTTTGTTGACTTGGAGATAATGCAAAACACAAATTCCAAGAAAAAATCTCCTAGCCATTTATATAGATTTGCTTAATTTTGAAATTACAATGATCTCTGCTTTTTCATTCATCAGTGCTAGTGAATTACACACAATTATACATTTAACTGCAAAATCACTATGGACTCTAAAGTTTTTCCTTCCATAGAGGGTCTATAACTAGTTCACCTCCCCTTGCAGAAGCAGTTTTTCCCAACACGGCAGTAACACGAGTCTGCGATGCAAGACTCCACTCAGCTGAAGCACACACAGCACATCTTGAACAACTGCATTCAAATCAGCACTGAACTAGTACAATTATTTAAATGAAAGACAGTCATACATGACTTGCGTTGCAGCCCGGTCAGCTGTCCTAAATTATGCTCCCATTATGTAGTCACAGTTCTGGACCAAATGTTGAATTGATGCACATGACCCAAGTAAACAGTTGAGCGCATTAGAAAGAACAGACACTTACTCTGCGGTTTGGGACGACCAGTGTGCGCTTGCTTGTCCTTTCTCTCCCTTCTTCGCTGGTGACTGAAAAACTGTGGATGATTGTGCAAGACCATAGCAAGCCGAAGCCTGTTTGTTTGGTTATGTGTCTGTAAGTATGCGCTTGTGTGTGCGCACAGTTGGCAACACAAATAGTTACACAAAATTCTCATTTCCTGAGAAGACGATAATTGTTCACCTGAGTCATAACCGACAGGAATTATAGCCAAAGCAGGAACATTTGATTTACTAAGGCATACTGAAAACAATTTTTTTAATGGTAAAGAATTCTTTGTTTTCCCTTTTAGATATTCCCAGTTTTACGGGCAGGATGAATTCTGTCATTATAACATGTTTAACCACCACTTCTTTCATGGAGAGGTAAACACACACACAGGATTTTTTTCCCCTCTACCTATGTCTGCAGTTTGATTTAACTGAGCTTTTCCGAGCAAATGTGGGATCTAATACACTCTCCTATACTCCAAACAGGAGGCATCCGGAGTTTTCCAGGACTTCCTGAGAGAAGGAGGAGCTAAAGCTGTAATGGTAGCAGACCCACCCTTTGGGGGTCTGGTGAAGTTACTAGGTGTTGCATTCTCTAAGATATCAGAAACATGGAGGAAGCTCCAGGAAACAGGTGTCCTTGCAGTCCTTACTACGTTTTAAACAGTAAAAACATTGCAGCTAAGCAGTGATAAATATCCAAAGGTGGTGTTTGATTCTGCATATTTTTAGTGTCTGTAGTTGCTTTCTTCTTAACAGTAATATTCAGCTGCGTACGTATGTATCGTAACCAACCGTTCCATCTGCATTATGTAGCGAGTGGCGTCTCGGAGATGCCGATGGTCTGGATATTCCCGTACTACTTCGAGGCACGAATTCTCGACTGCTTCCCTTCATTTACCATGTTGGATTATCAGGTATAAGGACTCGGCAACAAAATATGTAGCTAATGGTCTTCACGAGGATTATATTTATCAGTTATGTGCTAGAACGTTGCCATGACACGCTCGTTTCGTCTGTATGCAACTCATTAAATTACGGCTGTTTACTGCAGGTCGATTACGATAACCACCCATTGTATAAGCATGCAGAGTCTGGACGTAAACAGTCTCCCGTCAGGTTATTCACCAACCTCAGTCCCAAAGATATTGTTCTGCCACCAAACGAAGGCTACAGGTGAACTCTAGTCAACAGTTCAGCATAGTTTGCTAATTTATTCATTCAACAATTCATTTGAATTCATTCTTTTCTTTGCTGTTTCATTCCCCGTGCCAGGTTTTGCAGTATTTGCGAGAGATACGTCTCCGCACAGAACAGGCACTGCCCCAAGTGTGATTTATGCACATCGAAGGTAAGGCCCTG
Source organism: Sternarchorhynchus goeldii (assembly GCA_028565775.1). Classification (NCBI taxonomy): domain Eukaryota; kingdom Metazoa; phylum Chordata; class Actinopteri; order Gymnotiformes; family Apteronotidae; genus Sternarchorhynchus; species Sternarchorhynchus goeldii. The sequence continues at coordinate 11,397,412 of JAOXYF010000012.1, read as the reverse complement.
TTTTTACAGCATGCAGAAGACAATGAAAAGAGAGAAGCTCAAAGCTGTCTTTGTCTTCTCAGAATGGAAGAGAGTGGAGGCATTGTTCGGATTGTACAAAGTGTGTGAAGCCCTGTAAGTGTGAGAATTCATTGATATATTTTAACTGCCTTTCACAAACCTTTTTATAGACACTGCCAGAATGTGATGAGCTTGTATTTCCATACTAACATTTCTGACACGTCTTGTGACGTCACACCTGTGCACTGGTCACGCGCTTTCCTTCCTCAGCCTGGCGCCACTGTTCCTCGTGCAGCCGTTGTGCCCCCCCGGGGCATCAGTGCGGCCAGACCGGCTGCTACCACTGCGGTAGGCCGGGCCACAAACACAGAGCCTGCCCCAGCAAGCACAAGAAGTGAGTGCACAGTCCCCTTCACACTCCAGGGAAAATCACTCAACAGATGTACACGTACACCAGGCGACACGTGTGCAAACGTGTGATTATGAATGTGCTGAATGGGGGTGAATCAGCACTTCCTCTTTTACATGCCACTAATGTTAGGAGACAGATACTGTCAAAGTCCACTTAAGCAAGCAGTTAACATACACTTTGTGCTAACGTGTAGTAGCGTTCTCATGCACTTTGTGCTAACGTGTAGTAGCGTTCTCATGCACTTTGTGCTAACGTGTAGTAGCGTTCTCATGCACTTTGTGCTAACGTGTAGTAGCGTTCTCATGCGTGGAGTGTGGAGACCGCAGTTGCTATTCCTCACTGACCTCAGCTGTTGCTTGTTTGTTTACTTATAGCTTCCAGAAGCAGAGGACCGGAAAGGCTGCTCAAAGGTCACTCAAAAGTGACTTGAAGAAAACCACAGGCAAAAACATACCATCCAAAAAGGGCCACAGAAAGAAGAAAGCTGTCAGATGATATTTACTCGTACAGTGTGTTGGTAAAGTCATGTGTCAGATCCCCCAAATACACCATGAACACGGCTGAAGTAGGAACGTTTATTTTAGTCATGTGAAGAATTATAACTGATAAAACCCATCTAGGGTTAACTGGAATACTCTAAAATCAAGGTATACGAGTCCCTTTACAATGACTACATGAAATAAAACAAATCTGTTGTACAGTTTGATAAGCTATTTGATGAAATTAAAAATCATTTTAAAAATGTACATTGTGGTTCATTAACACAGAATGAAAACTGCAGCAAAACAAGCAAAATATATTTATTCAAATATGTTAAATATCAGTTCTTGATGAGATAAAACAGTAGTTCAGTATTATTTAATGCACAATTAGGTGAAATAGCTTCAAATATAAGCAATATTAAAACCAAATTCTAGTGTATAAAAAAAAAAGTTGTCCCATAAAACACTTTTGCACATATATATCTATATTATTATTATTATTATTATCATTATATATCTAGATACATATAGATATATATATATATAAAATTTTGAAGAAAAGGTCCAAGGGTAATGGAGCTTGTAGTAGTGCTCTTCACTTTGTGTAGTCTCTTCCCCTCCCCCATAGGTGTGACATCTGACCACAAGTTGCTGGATGGGTGTAGCACCTGTACACCTCTGGATCAGTGTTTTCTCTTGTTAGTGATTGTCACTCCTCTATGCGTCCATAGCGCACTGAGAAAGCTATGAGTCTCTTGTACATAGCCATGAGGAGCAGGATGGCCACCAGCACAGTGCTGCAGATCAGACTGAAGGCCCAGCGAGGACCTAAAATGGTGTAGACCTGCGAGACAAATACAGGACCCAGAGTCCGAGCACCACTGCCCGAAGCGGTCAGCCAGCCCATGTACACACCCTGGACACACACACACACACACACCAATTGTTATTCAGTCTTGCTCTCAGTATTGGAGTTTACAAAAAAGGTCTGCAGAATGAAAGCAATGTGACAATAACCATGTTATTGTAATAAACTGTAATAACATTCATATTATACCTGTGGTTTGGGGCCCAAGATCTTGGAGTACAGTGTGTAGGACATCACATTGGTTGCAGGGTAGCCCAATCCTATGAGAATACCAGACACAATATACTGTGCCAGGTGGATGGCAGGGGTATATTGGCACCACGTTTGTTCAGGTGGGCATCCAGTGGGCTCCACAGTGCTATTAGCAGTTGGAGGAGGTACCATATCTGGCATGGAGTTATTCTGAAGGACTATTTGAGGGACAGGGAGAGATAAAGAGCAGCATGAGAACAGCTACTTAATCACATTTTCCCTGCATTTCAACCTGTGTACTTTTATACTCATTTTATTTTTTGAGTGAACCGTTTTTAAATTCGGTGAATGACAAAATGGCTGAGAAAGTTCCTCACCTGCCCAACGAATCTTTGGGTACTGGTTTCCCCAAGGTAGTAAGATGAAGAAGCCAATAAAAACGATGGCCAATCCGCCCAAGAGCACTGGACGATCACCAACCCTGACAGTCAAATGGAGAAAGAGACATCGTAACTGTCCATATTCAAATACTACTGCCTTATTAATGCCAAATACACTTAAATGTGCCTTAATTAAACCTCTTTTTTGCATGTGTTAACCAAACCAAGATAAAAGGATTGCCAGCATTGATTTGAGAATGATCCTTTAATACGAGGGCACAATTATAGCATTTCAAACAAATACTGGAAGAGCTTTACTGGTAATGAACAGAGTAGCAGATCTGACTGAATTTAAAAGTGAAGAATTTTAAAAGCTAGAACTCACCGCACAGAAATGACTTTGACTGCAAGAAACACTATGACTGACTGAAATCCAATAGCCACAAGTATAATTCCATTGTACAGTACGGCTTCTTTCCTCGTCCAACCAAACATATCCATAGACAGTGGGGTGGATATACTGCAGTGAACAAACACCACCACCATATACATGAAAGAGACATTTCAGTGGCTATTAACTGAGAAAGATTTCAGACTGACTTCTAAATGCATGGTGGGACATGAACCAAGCAAGCTAAATTGTCAGCGTTGACCTCCTGAATACTGAATACTGAATTGAATACTGACCTCCAGTTAATACATGGTCTCCAATTATGTAAGAACTATTTAACTACACCGAGGCGGCGAGCGTGCACTCACGTTTCAAACACAGCAAAAGTGAAGAGGATGACGAAGAAAAGGATGTTGGATATAACCACGGCAACGTGGTCAATGTTTCCTTCTGTCTCAGGGGTTACGTCTATTTGGTCTGTGAGGTGGAAAATGAAGCTAACATTTGGGTCTCCTCTCTTTCTCCTCTAAAGCTCACATTTATGATTAATGTCGTCAATAAAAAAAATGATCCTGAAGCCAACACCTGGTATAAGTCTTACAGTCGTATAAAAGGATATATTTTGAAACACCCGATTCATTATTTATTAAACATTTGATCAAATGAAAACCAAAAGCTATGCAGTGATGTAACCTGGTGCTTCGGAAAGTGTACAGCCCTGAATTAAATTCATACCTTCTGAGACGTAGTTAATGGCTCTGATCTGTCTTCCGTCATCATCTACATGATGCTCCCTGGCAAAACAAAACAACCCACTGGAAATCCTTTTGTGGACACATTCTGTGTGTAAATTACTCAAAAATGTTTAGATGTCATTTCAATCCTCTAAATAAACCAATAGTCCTCAGAACACATTGAACACTTCCATTAGAAATCTTTAATGAACTCATTTAGCAAGGTGTAGTATGCAGACACTGCTACTGTCACAATTAAAGGTTATTATGCTTTATAACTAGGGATGCAACAATCCCACTTCTCAGTTCTAATCCCGGTACATTAAACTTTGCGTATTGGTTGATACCCAATACTGACCTGATACCTGAATTAATAACTGTGTATCTCACCATGTGGGAGAGACTTAAGGCATCAGGACTGACTTAAACATCACTTTACTAACTTCGTAAAACAAAATATAACAAATTAAAACAGAGATATTAACATACTGAGTTGCTATTTATTTGTCACTAAAATAACTGTTGTGCGGGACTTCAAATTCAGCACAGCATTCAAATTCAAAATAAAAAATTTGGAATCACCTGGAATTGAAAATAAGTCAAACACATAAAAAGAAATCAATTTTAATTTTAAATATTTAATGTAAACAGCAACTCAAAATAAAATCTAGCAGCTAAACCTGAGAATGAACAAATATGATCAAATACAATTAATATTCAAATATTGTAAACATGCAAACATTTAGTGTAATTCAAAATAAAATCTAGCAGCTGAACCTGAGAATAAATCTCTTATTGTGTTTATATGGTAACTATACAGAAAGAGTGTGCAAGGTTTTTTGAACAGGTTTTGCTTTTGAGAAAAAAAACTCAATTTCACTACATTCAGCCACAGCTGTGCACTTATCAGTGTTTACACACAGAGACAGATGTGTACAGCATGGCGTACCGTCACATGCACCTGGAATGGGAGTACATTTAAAGGTCCGTTTTAGGAATGTTCATCGCTGAATTCTAAGCGGGCCTGACCACATACAAAGGGAGCTTCTGAATGAAGAGGTTATTAAAGTGAACGGGTCTTTCCCATAGATCTGCCTGATTGTCCAGTGCCCTGTCCTGCTAATTTTGCGAATATCGGCACCGGATTCCAATCCTAATATAGGATTGGTGCATCCCTATTTATAACATTACCTAATGACTACAGGGTTATATTACCTCAGGACTACAAGTACCAGCAGGATGTTGATGACACCAAAGAAAGCAGCTAGTAGTGCTGGGGCAGTGTACATATTAAACTTCAGATAAAGGATCTTCACAAAGAAGCCTGTCTCACCAATAACCGACAGAGCTGCCTGGAGAGCTAGAAATATCCAGACACATCAGTCCAGAGTTAAACAACAACCATGCATTTAATCAACATAAATGTTCAAATAAAATTCAATGTTTTACAAAGACAACTGAATTCTTATTGTGTGTATTATTATTTATATAATATACATATA
>JAOXYF010000012.1:11370606-11392351 GCA_028565775.1 Sternarchorhynchus goeldii | reverse complement strand
ATAAAATTAGGCAGGTTTAAGTAATAATGAGAAGAGTAGGGCAGTACTGAATGTACATCTGAGTGAAAATCACCTCAGTCTTAAAAAACAAAATTAAAGTCCTGGACTAACCAGAATGGGTCAAACTGTTGCACAATACTAGATTTGATGGTCGCAAAGGCAAATAACTAACATTTTGAACACCCAGACATGAGCTAGTCTGAGCTAGTTAAATTTTATACCAAAACATTTTAATCTTTTGGTGATTTTATCTTTGCGAACAAAAAGATAACATTCAGCTTCCACCCCCCCCCCCTCCCCCTCCCAACATTTCATTGGACCAATAACCAGTCATCATGAGGAAATGATGACGAATGGATCAGTAGTGCATTTCTTTACTTCTTATTCATTTTCTAACCAATTATTTGTTTCTGGCGATTACATTAAAACCTGTTTTGAGCTCAATTTTTGACCAGGAGTGTACGCTGTATAAAGTGTGTGAAATGATGACAGTGGCTCAAATCCTGTTACCACGGTGATCACTACAGCATTTCCCCATTACTTCCTCCAAAGACTAACACAGCCAGTGGCTTTCAGATCACCACCACACTTTCTAATGGCCTGACTCACTGGCCACATCACATTTGGTTGCACTGCAGTCCAAAAATAACTGGACATTTTTTTGTTGCCGTTTTGGCTCTCTGTGCCAACACACAAAGAACACAGCAATGTTCAGTGAGTAATGTTGAGTGAACGGCCCGCAAATAATAATACACTTTTTTACCCAACAAAATACTCTCCTGACCCTCTTTCGGTAGAGGCTTCAGGTCATTGTCTTGCTATAAGGTGAACTGGGGTGAATCTGGACAGTCAAGGCGTCCACTGACTGGACACAGACATCCCTGAATTAAACTGACCTACTGCAACAATGGCCAATGGCCCTGTTTTTAATGTAGGAAAAATGTTGACCCATCGTGTTCACCTCTCTTCTAAACCACCACCTTAACTACAAGTTAATTCAGAACACAACAAATGTCTACAAACGGGACACTATCGTATACGTTCACCTTTTCGGTTTTTCTGTTTACATTTGCCCTGCCTCAAAGCTTATGAGAGGGAACTCAACCAATAGCTTGCAACACTGTAACTGACACCTAATGTCTCTTAGGCAATCCAATGCAAAACAGATTCTGAACCACTGCACTGGGACAAGGCAAACCTGGGCCGAGGATGAAGCCCAGCGCTTGGCACGCACTCATGTTGGCCATCGCACCCGTTCTCTCCTTTAGGGAAGTGGCTCCTGCAACGTAAGACCTCACCACAGCCACGTTACCTGCAGGTGATTTAAGGGAAGACCTAGTAAGTCCCAGTTAGGACACTGTAGCATTATTTCACTCCGTGGAAAGACTCTTGGTCTTACCTGCTCCAAAGCCGACAAGCACTCTGGCCAGAAGCATGTGGTATTTGTTGTTGGAGTGAGGGAGGTTGACGTAGGAGTAGTAAATGTTGGCTGAAACATTGATAAATATGGAGCAGACCAGAGATTCCCTCCGAGGCCTGTGATTGGACCACAGCCCAAACAGAGGCGACGCCACCATCTGGCCCAAGCTGTAGGCAGCCACTACCCATCCCAGGAAGCTAGCGTCCGCACTCCTATCAATCTATAAACCACAGGAAACATGTCTGATTTACAACAAATACTTGATTTTGCCTCAACCAAAAGACATAAGTGATTGATATCATCTTTGAAGTACATCAAAGATGCGCTGTTGAGAACTGAAACACTAAAAAAGGGAAACCAGCTTTTCAAGCAGCAAGCGACTATTTTAACTACTTCCTTTTTCCGTTTCTCTTTTTTTTGCATTTCTAGCAATGGCTAACCCTTCTGTCGGAGAGATTATTTTAACTTTTGTAAGTGAACAACCGTCACACATTAACTTCTCTAAAGAATAACAAATTTCATTTGAAACAAATAACATATTTACCTTTTGCAGATAGGGCCAGATTGATGTGATGACAATCGAAAAACCTGAAGAGCATATTGTAATCAATGACATACTGTGCCATTATCACTTTTTCAATTATTTTTCCATTGTTATTATCAGGTAGATTTCTTAACATACTGGAAATTATATACTGACCAAAGACAAATGAGTCTAATGCACACTGTTGTGGATTTTTAGCACTACTGAATACATTTTATTCTCAGATTTAGAATGCCTTAGGTGTGGTGAGGTACAGTGGAATAATCCTGTGTATACACGTATTCTGGTGTTAGCATGGGCTTCTTAATTACACAGCAGTGTCTCACCTACACTGCTGAGGAACATGGTGAAGTACATGACCCGAATAGACCGCCATCGACTCTTTCTATCTTCTTCAGTGCTGTAAACAGAGAACCAACAATGTTAATCAGTATTCACTGCTCTCTGATACCCGACTATGAAAACAAAAACAAAGTGACTATATGGCAGGATGTCCAAAGAAATCACATGCTGATATCACCACTGAGAAATATGTTAAGTAACATTAGTACAGTTACTAACTGTAAAATTATTACACTTAAGTAACCATTTTACAGTGCTGGTGAGACCATTACCGAGCCCATTTTAAAACCATTTTCATGTCTCTTTATCTGTTAAAGTTATCCAACAATACCAGACCCAGAGCTCCTAGATCTCTTCTCTATTAAATTTATTAAATCATTTTATTATCATTTATTAAATTAAATACTGCCTCTGATGTTTCTCCAACTCTGTTATGGGAAACAGCCAAAACAGAATTGGGAGGTCAGATTATCTCATTGTTATCATATAAAACAGTATTGAGAGGTCAGATTATCTCATTTTCAACATATAAAAAGAATGAACAGGAAATTGAAAAATCAACTGAACAAAAACTTTAAATACAAACAATTAAATAAAGCGCACACTAGTAGCCCAAATGAACACATTCTAAGTCAAATAAGGGAGGGAAGATTTAAGATGAATAATATCATTGACACTAGAAATCAATTTCTCATTCAGAGATTACACGCAAACGTTTGAATACAGTAATAAATCAAGTAATTATCTTGCAAACCATCTTAAATAAACTTTAAAGAAGAGAAATCCATGATACCTGCAATTAAAGATGAACAAGGCAATATCTTAAGTGATCCGCAAGAAATCAACACAGCATTTAGTGCATTTTATAGCAACCTTTATAAGTCTGATTGAAGACCAACCAAATCTGATATACACACGTTTTAGACCCACTGTCTCTATCTAAGGTCAGTTCACAACAGGTCAGGACACTCGAATCATCATTGGCCTCTAACAAACTTTTTCAGGCCATTTCTCAAATGCCTAATAACAACGCACCAGGACTAGATGGATACCCAGTAGAGTTATATAAACACTTCTGGAATATACCCTCACATCTGTTAATAAATATAGTAGCATACATAAACCGTACAGCGATCCCCCCCCCCCCGAACAATGTGTTTAAAAAAAAAAAGCACCAACTTGCTCCAGAAAAGTAGATACAAGGTAAAGATCCTAAACAGTGAAAATATGCACCTCACGGCTGATATCCATGAAAGGAGCTGAATTACAATAAACAGCATATGCTATATATCCTGTACTAGGTGATGCCTTCACTCTCCCATTTAACATATCTATCCAACATGAGGCTTATATTCATACTGTACTAACTGGCTTTTATTTTGTTCATGCAATTGTTACAAAAGGCCAGAACACAAAATCTAAAGTCTAAATATTCATTTGCTCTTACGTGCCTTCATTTACATATCACATTATATAGGTTATATCTACAAGCTTAAATACATTTATTGCGAACTCGCTAAGAAGCAAATTAAGATAACTAGGTAAATAGCTACCAGTTTGGTCCGACGATAATTTGAACTATTCACGTTTAAGATTATAGCCATGTCTGAGTCTGCTGACCATCACAAAGCATTCCAAAGGTCTTCTTCGGATAACATGTCAGACATAAAGATCCCTAACAGTTAGCTAACAGATAGCTATTACTTCTCTCACTCACCTGTCATCATCGCCTTTAAGCATCGGGGTATTTTCGTTTTCTGGCTGAAGGAGGGACATTGCTTAGCTAGAAAGTATTTACCAGTAAAAATGAAGAGGTAACCTGTGAAATGCGTCCAAGGTGAAATGACAAACACTTGTGCAAGTGACGACTGAAAGTAATGTTGACAGTAATGTTACATATTTTACTTTTTGCCAACTTCCGATTAATTTAACTTTCGATTTCACAGCTGCGTAGTGTAGGTAACAGAACTAATTTCAAAGAAATAAATAATACTGCCATTTTAACTGTTTCAAAAACGGTTAGTGTGCGTTACAAATTAATGCTACACAGTGTGAAGTCAGTGTTACTGATTCATAGCAGGCGCGATAATTTCTCTTCCTGATGTGAAGTACTACAAATGAGCAAGTTCGTAATTTGTTTTTGTTTTTCAAAATTAAAGTCCCAAGGAATTTTGGGAAATAAACCAGATGAAATTTGGGAGGGCATTTATCATTTAATCAAACAAACAAAGCAAAACTAAACTAAACAAACAAAATAAACAAACGTTAAATTAAAAACGTAACATCAATATTTTTATGATTAAGTTATTACCCTGCAGCCTTTTAGAGTCACCGACACACAGAGCATGATGATTATTTAAAGTTATTTACTGTAGGAAGATTTTGAGTCACCTAGGTGTACCGACAAATACAACTCACAAAAGCACTTCAGGGGTTCTTGACAGGGTGTTATTCCACAGCTTTATCTGCACATTATGACATTTTTAGGGAATGTCTTATAATAAAATACATTTGTTTAATTTGAATAACATTATTTTCAGTTCCCTTATTTATCACTTTTCTAAGAGAACAGAAATAGAACCTTAAAAAAACAACACCAATGAAAAGACAGTAGAGAATTCAAGAGATTGTGTCAGCTGTGTTCAGCCTCCAGGAGGAAGTGATCCCAACCAGAAAGCAGCACTAAAGGTATAGGAGTGAGTTTGATATGGGGGGGGGGCACACATTTGCTGAATCAAAGCCCACCCCAAAATATTAGCTATACACTGATTCTACTGTAGCTAAGGCAGTAAGGTATTGTATTTATTTATGTTGATGTGGAACAACATTTGTAGAATTACAATTAGGTAATAAATAAACAAATTCCATCAATATCTGTACTTGTTTATTAAACAAATCTAACCCTAACTGTATTTTATCATAAAATATATGATATTTCAGACAAAGTAATACTGGACTTGACAGGTGATAAGCTATGTTAATTTTGGGCTCTGGTTTTTGTGCAAAATGCTTTATCCAGACACAAACTTAATTAATACATTATTTTCATCACTAATCCATTTTATACCTCACCTCATTATAAAATGGGGGGGTTGGGGGGGCAAATGCAGCTGTACCCCACATCCGTGCTTCTTCCTACACCAATGAGCAGCAGGACAAAAGAGTGATGGCCCCTCCCATCCACTTTGGGTGGCTGGGGGAATATGAAGCAAGCCAACCATCACAAAGTCTCCTTTTTTTGTTTGTTTGTTTGTTTGTTTGTTTGCAGTTGTTTTTCTTTCATTCAGCTATTTTCTTGTCATTTCTTTCTCTCACCTACCTCTGTCTCTCAAGCTGCCCCATCCTGTCATCCTACAATGTTCAGTGTAGAGGCTCTGTTCTGTGGCTCTTCAGAATAGTTCCAAGATTGTTGTGGGACATCTGCACGTTTCCGAGCACTGCTGTTTTTCCTGCAAAGTGTAAATGGAGTTTGTTGGAGAGAAAGGCGGAGACAATGCAAAGGGCACAAGACAATAGTTATTCACAGCCTGTATCAATTTCAGGCCAATGCCAGATTGAAACAGCAGGAATTTCTTTGCCATCCTTATGAAAAAACCATCCTTAAGAAAAAGCATTGTATGTTTTTATTTTTATTTTTATTTTGCGTTTTTGTATGTTTATAATTCTACCTCTTTCGTGCATGTCACAATTTAGCCAGTAGATGTCGCACTAAGCAGACTAACTATACAAGCATGAAGTCGTGTGCTTTGGCTATTTTTGTGTTCTTATGCAGCAGTGCTTTGACTATTCAGAACACAACAGAAAAAAATTACCTTTTCAAAAGTAACAATGGAAACAAACCACAAACAATGGCATTTAGACATGTTTGAGATATATTTAGACATATGTCTTTTTAAAGCTATAATTTCGTATTTATAATATAATTAATGTAGCAACAAATGTTATCCTTTTCTTAATAAAACAACTTATACTAACTAATTTAGTATAATTACACCCTCCGCACGGAGACTCCAGAGAACTAGAATTCCCATAAGCCTCCTGCTGTTGTTATCTCCTGTGTTTTTTGCTCTATATTGTGTTTTGTTATCAAGTCTTCCTTGTCTAGCATATTTTTCTGAAGTCTTATTTGATGTCCCTTAAGTTTCTAAGCCATTTCTTCTTTGTTATAGTTCTGTTTACCTATCGATCTCAACTTTTGCCCATACATTATGGTTACCTCTTTCTTGTCTGTCCCTTGTCTGGTTTGTCTGCTTGGATTGTCATCTACTTTGCTATTGATGTCAGTTTGCTTTCTGACTAATAGCGTGAATTACCCTTCTGTCATTAAAACTAACGATACATTTTACCTGAAAGCATCTCCATGTTTGTTCACCAACCTGACAGAAGATTTCATCGGCAGGTACCCAGATCAATGGACGTCTTGGAAGCCCACGGTCAGATGTTGAACCAACACTACCAGCGCCTGGAAGCTTTAAGTTGTATGGCTTATCAACTTAAGAGACAGCAACAACTTTACACTTTAACATTTTAACACTTAATAACTTTAACATTTTCTGTGACTGAACTGACGCATCGTCTAGATTCATTTCCTCGGGGAGTGGCTTCTCTGCATCAGCCTGCCCTCTGGTATTCCCCCTTTCCCCTCCCTTATGTTTTCATTCAAAACAAGGCTCTTGATCCACTGCAGAATATGCTTTAGAATTCCGTACTCTGGCGACAAGTAGCGGATGGAAAGACAGTAATCTCAGTTCCTATGAAAGTTGATGCTGGCTTGGATATTGGCTTGGACTGTGCATCTATTGTGGAGAGTCAGGGTATGTTCTACATGATTGTCCCACTCATCCTAACAGATGTAAGGCTTTGTCTGATTACTGTTTTACGAACTTTGTTAATGTTCCATGTCTGGTTATAGCATACAAAGTCAGTTAAAAGTTCCAAATTTACAGAGACATTCTATATACCGGAGGAGTACCAGGATTCGGCAGAGGTATTCAGTAAGGGAAGAGTGGCTACTCTACCACCTCATCGTCCCCTATGATAGATTTAGTAGAAGGGTCTGGGTCCCCTAGGGATTCACCCCTTGTCTATTGCAGAAAGAAAAGCTATGGAAGAATATATAGCTGAAGCTTTAGCACAAGGGTATGTTCGTCCCTCCAAGTCACCTGCAGCCACAGGTTTTTTTGTGTGTGTGTATGTGTTCCATTTTTGGATTATTATAAGCAATACTGGAGTCACCATGGAGGACAAGAAGGTAGATGTGGTGGTCAGTTGGCCTAACCTTCAGACATTAAAGAAACATTAAAGATTTCTGGGCTTTGCACTGCTTAAAGGTAAGTCCAGGTTGCTTCACTGGAACCTCTAGGCTGAGTTGACCTTTCAGGCTTTCACAGAACCTCCTGTACTTAAATATCTGGATCCAGAGGAACATTTTACATCTACAGCATTTGACCAATGTTTATATCCAAAGCAACATTCAATTGTGACTGGATGTGTCTTGAGCAATTGAAGGTTAAGGGCTTTGCTTAGGGGCCCAACAGTGGCTATTTGGCAAAGTGGGGCTTGAACTAGCAATCTTTTGATTACTAGTTGAGTGATGGTTGTTATATTCAGACCAGGATCATGGAATGTCAAAGCAGATGCTCGTTCATATATTCATGAAGGTGAAGGTCCAAGAGAGGACTCTAACCCTTTACCCACTACACCTACAGAGTGCATCACAGGAGCATCATCTATTGTTCCTTCCTGTCCTGAGACTTATTACCTGAGCTTATTCCTCACTAACCTCAGGGCACCCAGGGGAGGCTAAAGAGCCAGCAACTCCCATCACGTAGATACTGGTGGGAGGCAATGTACAAAGATATTCACACCTTCATCACTTTCTGCTCTGAATGCTTCCAAGCCAAGACTGCCCCCTGCTTCCCATACCAGAGAGACCTTTGTGACTGACCAACCTCTGTTGGTGGAAAAGACCATGGTTCTTGATTCTTACCATGATTCTTACAATTGACTTCTTTCCCTTCTGTCTTTGTGCAAATGGAACAGACCGCAGGTAGCAATGAGAGGCAATTAACAAGACAACTCCTATAAAGGAGTGGTTCTGCAGGTGGTGACCATAGACCATTTCTCTGTTCTTATCCTTTCTGGCTGATGTTTTGGTAACTTTTGCATTTCGTCAGTGCTCTCACCCCTAGAGGTAGCATGAGGCAGTGTCTACAACCCACAGAAGCTGCTCAGGTAGCTCAACTCATCCAGGATGGCACATCAATGCGAGCTGTGGCAAGAAGGTTTCCTGTGTCTGTCAACACAGTGTCTAGAGGGTGGAGGAGATACCAGGAGACAGGCCAGTACACCAGGAGACGTGGAGGAGGCCGTAGGAGGGCAACAACCCAGCAGCAGGACCGCTACCTCCTCCTTTGTGCAAGGAGGAACAGGAGGAGCAGTGCCAGAGCCCTGCAAAATGACCTCCAGAAGGCCACTAATATCAGGCCACGATATTAGATATTGGAGTGGCCTCCATGAGGGTGGTATGAGGGCCCAAGTGAGGGTGTTAGCACAAGTGAAGCTTTAACTTACAGCCCAACACTGTGCAGGGTGAGTGGCATTTGCCAGAGAACATCAATATTGGCAAATTCACCATTGGTGCCCCGTGCTCTTCACGGATGAGAGCAGGTTCACACTGAGCACATGTGACAGACATGATAGAGTCTGGAGATGCGTGGAGAATGTTCTGCTGCCTGCGACATCCTCCAGCATGACCAGCAGTGGGTCAGTAATGGTGTAGTGAGGCATTTATTTGGAGGGCCACACAGCCCTCCTTGTGTAAGCCCTGACTGCTATTAGGTGCCATTAGAGATCCTCAGACCCATTGTGAGACCATATGCTGGTACAGTGGGCCTCGTGTTTGAAGTGTGTCAGCAGTTCCTGCATGATGAAGGCATTGGTGCTATGGACTTCCCTGCCTGTGCCCCAGACCTGAAAGCACATCTGGGACATCATGTCTTGTTACATCCACCAACGCCAGGTCGCACCACAGACTGTCCAGGAATTGACTGATACTTTAATCCAGGTGTGGGAGGAGATCCCTCATTAAATCATCAGGAGCATGCCCAGGAATTGTAGTGAGGTCATGACCTCCACGTGGCTGAATAACGTGCCAGGGATGAAGGAGCATCCCTGGGCATGCTCCTATTCAGGCACGTGGAGGTCATACACACTACCCAGCCTCATTTTAACTTGTCTTGAGGAATTTCCACTCAAATTGGATCAGCCTGTAATTTGATTTTCCACTTTTATTTTGAGTATGATTCCAAATCCAGACCTCAATGGAATACTAATTTTGATTTACATTGATAATTTTATGTTATTTTGTTCTCGACACATTCCACTATGTCATGAATAAACATTTTCAAATGGAACATTTCATTCATTGAGATCTAAGATTCCTTCTCAGGTCTGGCAAGCATTCATGGAATAACTTGGGATAAATATGAATTTGACTTCTGGAAATCAAACACAAAGCAATGGTCAAGCAGAACATGTAAACCAAGAGATGGGAACATTTCTACGAGTGTGCTGCAGAGACCAGCAGGTGTGACTGGTCCCTTTATGTGATTTGGGCAGATATGGCTCAGAATTCCTTGGTGAATTCTGCTAATTGCCTCACCTTTCCAATGATGGTCCTTTTCTGTTGGGGAGTGAAATGATGTAACATATTGCCTGAAACTGCCTTTCTACCATTTTTCTTCATGTTTTCATGCATCACTCCATGTTCTCAGGACCACGTCTGTGGAAGTGACTCCTCCTCCTCTGGACCTGGCCTGTTGTCTTGTTTATGGAGATACTAAATTTCCGGAGAAGGGGTAATGAGATCCAGTATCTTATATATTGGGAGGGGTATGGACTTGAGGGCCACTGTTGGGTCCCATGGAAGACCTTCTCCCTCGTACCGTTCATTGAAGCTTGCACTTGGCTTGAGAGGACCCAGAACCAAACCAAAAAGAGATGGAGGATGTGATAACGGAGGAAGGGTGGAGGAAGCTGTGCCTATGTAAAGAGGCTGCAAACAGTGCGAGGCAGGCAGACAGGAGTTAGGTTGGGAGAAGGAGAGAGATGTCCTTTGTAATTCAAATCTTGAGTAAAAGTTATTCATTTCATAACAATGCCATTGGTAAAATGGTATAGTAGAATGTTCCCAAAATTGCACTGTTGGTAGCCAAGGGCTACCACTCCTTAGATGGCAGTTGAACTGTTCTGGCATTATTGGAAAATTCTGAGAAATAACTGACCAATGTAAGATATGAAATAAATATATTAATTCGCCTAAAGGTAGTGCCAAATTACAGAAGCCCCCTACTGGCGGCTACCTGTAGAGGCAGCACTGGACGCGGGTACAACATGACTGTCCGCTTATCTTGTTAATCACTCTTATCACTCTATCACTTGTTATTTCCAACCAAAGTCAGCCTATGTGAAAAGAGTATGTCAGTTCACCTAAGGGTACTACGACTTTAATATGGATTTATTAAAAATTGAGTGGTGGAACTGTTTGACACTATGGTAAAATTCTGATAAATTGCTCCGTTAATGACATTAGACTTTAAACTTGACATTTGAACCAATAGTAAAGTAGAATCATTGCGCTAGTGAAAAGCCCTGTTTTAGCTGGCAGTCTATGATAAGCTTATATAAGAAAATAATTTTGCGCAATCCTTATGTGTTAAATGTAATGATTCAACTATAAATTTGGTAAAAGTGAATATTCACACCAGTGCTCTTCAAAAAAAGTCTCAGTTTCTCTTTGCTTAGGTAGCGTTAGTTTGCGTTGAGCATCGAAATACCGTAATATAACGCACACAGGTTTTAAAGAGCGGATGACTTAAATCACTAAAGTGTGTATAGATTGACGATATTTTATATTGTCCATTTGATCTACACAACTGCAGTACGTTTCTTTATATATGTGAAACGCTATAATTCGCTAAATCATATTCTGTCAGCATGTAAGGGTATTTTGTCGCAGGGCCGATACAGTTGGAGACACAACCAAATACCTTCCTTATTGCCTTCCTTTAATTTTAATAATTTTTAAAACTTCTGCCAGGCCACTGAAGAACAACCATTTGCTTCCATCCTGACAGGCAGGAAAGACTCATTGTAGAGCACTTTCCAATTTTGTTATTACAGCTGGGTTACACTGACACATTTAGTTGTTTATTACAATCACCAACACATTTATTTTCTAAAAAAAAATGATTTTAGGAATTGCTATCCATTAACAAAGGTAGTTTGGCATTTGCAAGAAAAAAAAAATCACCTACCACTACATTAAGAAAAAGTTTCATAAACACTAATGTAGAAGTACCTGTCGCCCCCCAACCTTTTTTACTTTAAAATGCATTTAATCCTAATAAAATCATCAGTCTGTGCTAGAGACAAATAACTCAGTTACGCGCTACTGTCTCTGGACTCCACTAAAAATGTGTTTTTCACAAGATATGCATGACTTGCTTAAGCAAAACCTCATTCAGCCTAACCTCCACCCCTTGAAAAAACAATAGAACCAAAAGTGTACCAACCCAGTCAGGAGAGCCTGTTCATGAAGAGCTTTCTCTTTGATTAGTGCTCAGACATCGATCATTCTGGAAGGCCACAGCCTTCAGTTGCTAATCCTCTCGCGCTGTGACAGAAGTTCCACTGACCTGTGATATGTACCATTTGCAGTATGTTGTGCAGGTTGTGACAGTAAGGGAGGAAATGGTTTAATGCAGCGACTTCATGCTGCACTTTGTTGTGCATATGGGTTTGTAACACAGCAAGATGTTATGGAGCTGGGCTGTGGTTTTCATGTATTTTATGTGGTATATTGAATCTGCAAAAAGAATGTGAAAGAATAACAGTTATTGACTTTAGACATATGTGAGAGCTTGGGCTGCTTCCTTTTTAGGCTGTAGTTTAAAAAAGTCAAGTTGTGTTTTCTGTAAGTTCACACCCTTTTGCAGTTCCTTGTCATTTCACAGCTTCACCTTTTCACTCCACCCAAAACACGGGTGTTAAAACTGTAAGTTAGAGGAAGAAGCATTCAGTACAGAGGACTTTACTCATTCAGTACAGAGGACTTTACTCATTCAGTACAGAGGACTTTACTCATTCAGTACAGAGGACTTTTCTTACCATGAAACAGGATTATGTTGCTTTAGCATGGAGTGGAGACACTTTTAATCACCTAAAATAAAAACAGCATCACAATGGTATGGAGTCACCTGACATTACTTCAGAATGTACTACTACCATCACTTCAGCAGCAGGTATGGTCCGGTCTTAAGATGTTCAGAAGGTTATGTGTATTGTGTATACTGTATTTTAAAATGTTTTAATGGATAATTACTTGACTTTTACAGATACAGACTGCAGGGTGGACATAGGACCTGACAGACTATGGACACGGCTGTCTATTCTCTTTATAACTGTGTTTCTAGTTGAAGTTCTCCTGATCACATGTGCCAGCTTCTGTAAGTCTGATTCAAAAATGGATATCATTAGTCCAATGTCTTTCACTAATCTGTCTACTTGTTACTATATATATATATATATATATAAAATAGTAGCAAGTAGACAGATTAGTGAAATATATATAGTAACATTAAATATATCATGTTACTTTTCATGGTTGACCACTGTTTGAACTAGGATAACATAAATACACATATTCCTAATACAAAAGATGATGATGACATGGTAGCCTGTGTGTTCTTGTTGTAGTACTGCTCAGAGTGGATATTTCTCAAGTGCCACAGGTAGGAGGTGAAGAGCGAACAGAGAGAGAGCTAGTGCAGCTCCAAGCACACATCCAGCGGCTCACGGAGGCTCTTCAAAACATCACTAAAGGTGAAGATGGAACTGGAGTAGTTTTTATGCCATTGTATAATAATACAGAAACCTTACTGAAGATAAACATACACATACATTTCTTTTTATTCAAACTATATGTGCAATATTAATCAATGTATGACGTCTTTGTATAAAAAGCTATATATGCAATATATAAACATTTTTTGTCTTTTTTTTTATTCCTAAAACAATGCAAATCCACAAACACTATTTCCACTTTTTTTCTACTTTTTTTCTATTTGTTTTTCCACTGGTAGATCCCAGATGCCACCTTTGTCCACAGAGGTGGCACTGGTTCTGGGGGCACTGCTACTTCTTCTCCATGGGACTGGAGGAAGACCTGAGGTGGGCCCAGAGTGCCCAGTACTGCAGGGAGCACAATGCCAGTCTGGGGGTCATTCAGGACAAAGCTGAGATGGTGCGAGTAGATGGGTGGATGGCCAGGGAGGATGATGATGAACATTTGAGTCAAAGATAAATTGAGAGTTTGGTAGGAAGAACCAGCAAGTTAAATGAAAGAGTCTAGATGAGTAAAAATAGGTAGTAAAGACTCACTACCTTCAGACATGCACCATTTGACAGCGAACAAAATGGTGACTCTAACCCTGATGTTTATGGCACATAAGTAACATCACCCTACCTAGATAATTACTTCAAAATAAGATTCTAATTATTTTTTAACATTTTTTATTACTGAATTTAAAAAGCGTACAGAAGCAGGTTAACCATAACTGAAAGGATTTAGTGTAATAGCAATTGTACTTTGTCTGTTTCCAATGTTACAGGAGTTTGTCCTTGGGCAGATGAGAACATTTTCAGAGATACCATTTCTCTGGTTGGGTCTCAGTGATTCGCAGATGGAGGGCCAATGGGTATGGGAGGATGGGACACCATTACATAAACATAAGTTGTAAGTATCTAGCAAGTAAATGCTTAACCAATCAGTGATTGTTTTTAGAGTTAAAGTCTAAAGAACAGTGGTGTTTTCACAGGTCCAATACATCTGCTTCATCTCACAGAGACTGATAATTAGATAATGAATGGCATCAGGTTAGAGCTTAGAGGCAGTAGAACAAAAACTTATGATATGAAACTATAACATCTATATAGTTTATGTCAGAGGCTGGGGTGAATTACACCTATAAATGGTTGTTACCATAGGCCCCCTTAAATATCCTGTTTAGACGGGCACCTCAAACCTGATGTAATTAGATGGACTGTTGTTTTATAGCCTGACTAAACTACATTATATGTTTTCAGCATTGAAATTAAGTGGGACTCAGAGCAAAGGGACTGTGCAGACCTGAGGGGGGATGGAAGTTTGTTTGCATGTGATTGTGACAGTTACGGACCCTGGCTGTGCAAAAAAACTGTGGGGCCCCTCACCAGCACAAGCATGACTACCTAAGAAAACTGTGGGGCCTCTCACCAGCACAAGCATGACTACCTAAGAAAACTGTGGGGCCTCTCACCAGCACAAGCATGACTACCTAAGCATGTCCACATCCTGAATTTCATTTCAGCTCATAGCGCGTCTTGACAGTCTGGTTTTGACTGGTCTGATACTATTAGAAAGTAAAGTCAGGTAGGTTCTCACAGAGGAAACCAGAGTAATCAGTGTTTCAGAAGCTCATCTTGTGGAATTGAATATGTGGTTATTGATGGCAGTAATTTATCATAGTATGATCTGTATCACACATTTCAGGAAGTGAAGAACACGTGCAGTGTCATTTGTCCTGAAAGCTGTTGAGTAATGTGTGGTAAGAGAGCTGTCAAAAATAAACAACATTTCGGCTGGTTATAAACAATGAATGTATCTATTTGTTTCATATCAATATAGCACTCTTGGATTGAAATCATGCCAGTGTCCCAATCTCATGATTTCTTTATCAGCCATGAAACAAATACTGTTTGGATTCATCTATACAGTCTCTCTGTGGACGTAGTTTTATGGAGTTTTGTAGTGTCTCTCTCAATAAAAATCCAGCGTTGTAGAGGCAGTCTGTTTCTTGTCTTACTTTGAAGAGGTCAATATGTCATTTATAAATTTAGGGAGACAAATGTGCTTATTTATATGCTTTTATTCTGACATAAAAATCAACTGCAGTCAATGAAAACATAGCATTCATTTTATTAAACATAAATATTATCCACTTACAAATAAAAGTCACTTTGTCTTCCCTCTGATTACTAATAATCAAGATGGAGTGACAATGTTTCTATTACTCTTTCTTCATACTTATAGTTTTCCAATAGTCTTACAGTTACTTATATACTTTCATACTTATATTAGGGCATAGTACACATGATATGTTTACATCCTAGAGTAATAATTTTCAATCTTTAATGTGATAATTACAAAATAAAGTGCAGTTAAATAGCTACAGGCAAACACATATATATAATATACACTGAATATATTTGGTTGTGCAATTAAATATGGCATTTGTTCAGTTGGATTTATAAATATATCAACATTACATCAGAAATATCAGAATGGAAAGGAGGGCATGTAGATACACTTAAGATAATTTAGATTATCTAATTTAGATCATTTAGATTAATTTACCCTGAGGCTAATTGCGTTTTATAGAGATGCCAGAAAATCCGTATTCACAGAAGGGATTGATGCTTTTTATGGTTGGAAAACATGGTTGGAGTATAACTTGAGCCATGCTTAAAGACGAATTCCACTAGACTATGGAGTGTAAAAACACTACTATTCTAGTAGACTTAAAAGAACCTAGGTGTCATACCAAAGACGACACATCATACTATTGCAAGACCGTTAAAGAAAGAGTCATCTCTTAACTGTGACCCCCCAAAAACACAAAGTACTCCAATATACGTCTATATTGACTACGTACATATCAATTTAATTCAAACAAGTTTAGCTAGTACAATTTAATTCAAACAAGTCTAGATAGTTCATATTTGAATATGTTTGTTAGCTGCATTACAATTTAAGAGTATGTCAATTTAAGAGTGCATCATATCTTTTAAGTGTGCATCAGTATTATGGAATTTAACCACATAGCTTACAGTGACCTTCTTAACTAAATCATATTAGATCGCTAACTAACTAGCTAAATAGCTAAGGGAAGCTTATACTCACCAGTTAGAATCATACAACGATGCTTGTCAAAATCATCACAATCTTGGCTCAAACTGTGTCAGGCTGTTAGCTATGTTGTCTATGTAATCTCAAACAGGCAAAATAGCTAGTTCTCTGTTTTATAAACAGCAATTTCACAGTTCACCTTACTACTTTTTAAGTTGTTTTTCTCCTTCATAAAGTGCTGGTATCTTTAGGAGAGGATACAGTGATAAGGGTTCTTCCATCCAATGGGGCAAAGAGAGGATACAACTTTTCACGGAAATGCCCTGTGAAGGTGAAAATGTGAGATTTGTTCTCCACGTTGTAGAAGGAGATCTGGCCCTCTTCATAGTCGAGGTAAATGCCCAACTTCCTGGGCACAAGAGTGAGGGGCAGGGCCGTCTCTGGCTCAGTGCAGGCGTAGAACTGCCTTGTGCTGCGCCACAGTGTCCAGTAGCTCCTGGAGGGCTTCATGGGAAAGCGGCCATGTCTCTTGGAGGAACCCGTGGTGACCCCTACTCGCCAGTACCCGTTGTTTGCCAAATCCACCTCCCAGTAGCAGCGGCCGGACGAGTAGCCCTGCCAGCCCAGCACACACGGCCAGCCGTCGAAGCGCTGGGGGCTGTAGGGTACGTCGGCCTCCTGTATGCCTTCCTGAACCTGCTTCTGGTTATCGGAGAGGTACAGCCACGGATGACTGGTCATGGGGTCCAGAGAGACATCAACTGTATTGGCAACAGTGAGATGGTGGTTGGTATTTGGTTTATTTAAAGCCAAATTAAAGCCAGCTACGATGATATTATATTTTAATATCACAAGAGACGAAAAGTCTTTATACGTTCATGTCAAAACAAACTCACCGGCCGCACTTGTGATCCAGCTCCACACTACAACAGAGAAACCATGAAAGATTACTGATAGTTTGACAAGATGCAAATCTGTACTGAATGCTTCAAGATCTCGATAGATTATTATTAAGCAGTTTTGAGCTTTAAAAAGATATTGTCATAATTATGGAAAGTTACCTGACTTAGGGATATATTGTGGTGTGCCTGTTTCAGCAAGAAAGAAAAAAAATTAACCCAAAATTTAGTGGCTAAGACAAATATTTATGTTGAACAAACATCTGTACACCAAAAACTACAAACTAGACCATTTAATACATTCATTTTAAATGGCCCATGCACACTAAATAGTCCTAATTTAGTTTAATACAACCTTAATTTCTATTTGAACCTTCTGACCTGCTTTCCAAGAACGCTGCTTAGCAGGAAGCCATAGCTGTGAAACCATATTCTGCATTAAAAAAAGAAACAGAACATGTGTAAAAGCACAGCATGCTTCAAAGTCAGAGTCAAAAAGTCAAAGTATACTTTATTATTCCAAAAATGGGAAATTTGTTTGGTCAATGTGCAGCCCATTTAAGACACATAGAAACATAAGTAGGTACCCCCTCCCCCCAGTAAAAACAATGAGATGAATAAAACAATAAAAAGAAAAAACATTGTTGCAAGGATGAACAATACAATTCATTATCTTGACCTGTGTTTTCATTAAAGAGTCTAATAGCAGACAGTGTTACAAATAACACTGAACCTTTTGGATTTAATTCACCTTTGTAGTTGCTAGATAAGGGGCAGGTAGGATCTCTAAGTATCTGCTTAGCTTTGTTCACAATAAAATCTGACCAGAGCTGAGTGATGCTTTCTGTCTTCCAGTATATATCACTAGTTTATGCTAGATGTTTATAAAATCTGAGATTAATTACTATTTATTTAGTGTTTCTGTGTGCAATCTTAAATAAAATCATAGTCTTATCGCATATATCGCATATCAAGGTCAGTGACATTGTCTGATAAGTAGATTGCAATCAAAATACCTTAACCTCAGTGTTATCACTTTTGTTGTGGGAAATATTCCCAATAAATTGTTTTATTGCATCCTTGACCCCATGTGTTATCAGACACTCAAAGGATGTATTGTCAAATGCCAAAGAAATGAAAAATAAAGAAAAACACACATTTAGTGAGCAAAAAATGTTCATTGAAACACTTACCAAAATATTAATAATAATTTTACACATGCTCTTGCTTAGACGAGAACTAAGGTGGACGTTTCAGGACCAGACTTCGACCACACCTTACACTAATCATGAATCAGACTCATCCTCATGCTCTTCTCATGAAATACATTTGGTGACAATTCTATGCCTGAGGATTTGATCTAAAGAGAAAGTACTAATTGTAATTGTCTTACCTTGCTGTCTTCCTTCAGTAAGGACCAGGTGATGAACTCCAGCAGGGGCATCAGTGAAACAAGTCTCTTCTTCCTGATGCCAAGAAGGCGAAGCGTCTGTGCCAGCTCCTCTCCCAGCATGCCACAGTTCTACACCCAAACGCAAACAACAGCCAGAGTCAGGCTCACACCAGCTCAGAAAAGAGAGAACAATAATTGAATATTTCAGAGAGGCAATGGCTGTTTGCCAGCTTGGCTCTGATCAGAGAGAAGTCTGATTGTTCAAAGAAGCAGTTTAAAGAAGCATGTTATTCACTGGGTGTGAGAGGGTAGAGGGATAATTAAACAGGTAATTTAAAGTACTTAAGATCAGATTAGATGGGAAAGCCAAATGCCTGGAGTTATGAAGCAGTTCACAGTGAAGACGACAAGCCGGTTTGCAAGACCCTTGGCACCGCTGTGTGCTGGCAGCTGGAAGCTGACCTCTGAGATGCTCTGAAGCTCCTTGGCCCACTCCATGACCCTCTGCTCCACCAGCTCCTCCTGGTTGGCTCTTTTCTGCTCATCAGTCTCACTGTGCTTGAATCTTTCCTGCAGCCATGGGCTCTCTTTAGACAGCTACACAGATACAAGAGGATTACTTTATGTCAAACTGTTGTGTCAAACTGTTGTTTCCAGAGGACTGCCAGAGGACTGTCTAGTTTGCCTGGTATGTGAGTGTAGCAGTGTGTGTGTTTGATTAAGTAGAGGCTTGCCCAGCCATGCCAGTGCCTCACCATGTCTACACTGTCGAGTTCACCTGCCCACTGCAAAATGAGCTTACGACTTTCCTCCAGATTGCGCTCAGTGCGGGGGTCTTGTGGCTCCCTCGGCCCTCCACACCTGCTGCTGCCCTCTTCAGGATCTTTCTGCTTCTGTAAACCACAGTCCAGCGCACACGCGTAAACACCCGCACAAACACATGTGCACATGCATACGCACACACATACACAGGAAAGTGTCACACTACACTGTGTAGCACATCTCAGTGTATTTACCATAAAAACATTTTTAAAAATTTAAAAAGGCAAAAATAAAAATAAAATCACCATAGAAAGCTATTTGCAACAACCTTTTTCAAAAGGAGTAATATTAATAATGATGTCAAAACATTAGTCATAATGCAATGCTGTGTATAATCTGCACTTTTTTCCTTATGTATCCAGTAACAGTTCCTGCTCCCATGTGCATGAGCTGAATACAGTTACTGCTATCGTAAAGTTTGAAAATGACATGGCCATAAACAGAGATTAAATGTAGTCATAATCAGCATTCTTAACCTCATAAAGCCACGTAGCGACAAGCTGACACGGACATCATCTCCATGGTAACACTATCAGGCTGAAAAGGTCTCTTTTGTGTTTGCACGCAAAGGAAAGAATATCAGCTCCAGAAACATCTGACTAACTTCAAATGTTGAAATAAATCTCCAAAACCTTTGTAACATTAAACAGCCAGCAATTTTGCTCTTTCAGTGTTTTATATTAACTTAAATATAACGTGGATTTACAATTAATCAGTAATAGCAAGATTGTTACATTAATTTGATTTTAGGTTTATCAGATTTTGTAATTAACTAGACTTTCATCCATTGGGTTTGAAAATATTTTTAAGTAAGCAAATGGATCAAAGCTAGTTCTGTGACTGATGGAAGAATAATACCTTATTTTAGCAACTGTTACCATTATGACTTGCTAAAACAACTTACTAAACCACTGTAATAACCAGACCTACATGAGAGTATGAACTTCAAGCTTCAAAAACCTGCACTAAATTTGCTACAACAGCGTAAAGGGTGATCTCCACCTTTCAAATGTTTTCCATCAAAACCTCTAGTGTCTTGTCTTCTGGTGGATCTGAAGAGCTATATTACCCGTCTTTATTACACTATTACACATGTACAACTTCGTCACAGAACATGATAAGACAGATCATTGCGTGACCCATGCTCTGGATTCTTTTGCCAGCTCAAGTGGAGAAAATTAGCATCGGGAAACTTCCTCACCAAGTTTCTAACACCAGTGACTCATACTCTCAAAACGCTAAGCACCATACTGTCTTGAAACCACTACATGCATTTACTTAAGTGAAGATTTTCTTTTCTTTATATAGGTGATATGATATCATGCCCAAAGTGCAGTAATCTTCTGATTGGACATAATAAAACAAAAGTATAAAACTCTAAAGGCTCTTAGCCTGATCTGTTACACCCGGCCCACAACCCTGCTTACCTTACACACTCGCGCCACTTGTACTTTCCAGTCATTGAGGAATCTCACACACTCCTGCAGACTGCGCAGATCCTTTAAGCTCTGCTGATGATGCCTTTGCTGTGAGATGCACAATCACACAACGCAATACATTAATCACGTTTTTCCTGTAGCATCGGGAAATCAATTTGAATAAATGATACTGGCCAAAATCGTTAATTTGTTAAAATCGTTATTCTGTTAAGATGTAATTGATGCTACATAGAGAAGGTGGGTGATTTTATTTGGAAAAAGCACGGCCAGCTCCACGTACTCTGAGCCATCAAACAACTGACCAGTCATGTTTTATGTGCATCTTTTTGACTTGAATGACTCATCATCTCTATGATGGCGTGTACCGTAATGGGAAATCTTTTATTTAATCCCATATTAAGAAGCCCTGATAAGGTGGTTGTTACCTGTGAGCGTGTGGAGTGCCCAACATTGCTCGAACATGGACCGATGGGGGCTGAACTGTGAACCTGTACAGTTTCCTCTTGGAATACCCAGCGCACTGCTCCGATAGAGTGACTCTGCGCTTCCACGTTAGCCAGCACTTTCCCCTCTGCACAAGTAGAGAATGGCACAGCAGACCAGAGAATGGCACCCAATTACTAAGCCACTATATATGTATTTTTAACTACTACTACTAATACTCTGTTGGTTTAGTTAGTAATGGAAGTAGCTTGAATAAAGAGAGAAGCTTATAGCATTTTCAACCACTGATAACTAAAGAGAGTAGATCTCCACTTTAACATTTGTTAATGTCAGTAGATGTTACAGAATTAGTATTTGAAATGAGTCTAATATTTAAAGACTAATGTTTAAAATGCGATGGCATAAATGTAATACACGTACTGGTAGTTTTGTCTTTAAGAATCCCCTTCATCTTGTTTTTGCCTGTTTTCCTGTTAATGAATGAACAAATATGC
>JAOXYF010000012.1:11357077-11369777 GCA_028565775.1 Sternarchorhynchus goeldii | reverse complement strand
TGGAAAACAAATTCTGGAAACCAAATTCTGGAAACCACTCTGGAAACCACATCTTCCTTAAGTTATAATCTGTACTTGTACACAAGATATTCCATTAGAATCTATACATGTACACAAGATATTCCATTCCAGTGTCTGTTGAATTCCAACCCAGATACACCTCATTCTACTTAAAATGATACTGTTTAGGTGATCAATTACAACAAATCCTGTTTACTGAGGAGAAGTATAAATATCACTGCTGTGGTCATCTTTTTCAATATCACTTCTCATCACCCTCTTGCAATAGGACTAGCTGGATGTCAGAACAGAGCTAGTAGAACCTCGAAGGTAATTGGAATAAAAATAACTATTGACCATGAGAAAAGAGTGGTAAAGAAAAGGTCTCCTCATGAACAAGATAAAGAGGGGTACGGTTCTGGCTTTACTGGCAGAGAGACATACTAAGTGTCAAGTTTCTTCCATCTTTAAAAAGATGGCAGTTCAAACATCAAGGTCTAGAAGCAGACACTGAAGCAAGCAAGCATGCTTCAGCAAGAAAGGACACGTGAATCATGTCACATACAAGGTTATCCTGGAAAAAAGGATGCTTCCTTATGGTTTGAAAATGCTCCACAACTCTGAGGAATGTTTATTCCTGCAGTACAGAGCTCCACACCACACAACCAGGTCAATTAGGTTGTGACTCGAGGAGCACCAGATCATGACCCTGTCAAGGACAGCCCAAACATCCCACTGAAATACTCTGGACTGTGACCAAAATTGAAGATGGACAGTCACAAGCCATCAAATAAAGCTGAACTGATTTTTTTGCACTAGGAGTGGCATGTAGGCCTTCAGCAATGGTATGAAAAACTGCTGAAGAGCTTCCCTAAAATCATGAAATCTGCGATTCAAAATTTCTAAACTTTTTCTAAACTTAAAGTTTTGTGTTGTTTATTAATGAATAGGAGCAATGATAACACTTTTTGTTTGACCAACTGTCATTTTCCACCACTAAATACCCTAAATGTATAGAATATAACAAAGATGTGCCGTTTACTCAAACACATATCTATAATAGCAAAGCCAGACAAACTCATATTTTGCAGTGGTCAGAGTTTAAACATATGTTTATATATTTTGCCACCGCTAAATAATTATAACAAAAGCCAATTTTGTTTTCAGTCCTACAATCAATATGCCATGATGTACTGTATAATCCCAGGAAGACTTACCCAGAGTGTGCAGGGAGGCAGCTGTGTGAGAGAGCAGTGCTGTGCTCAAACTATGAGACCGAGTGCTCTTCTCTCTGCCTTTTCTGCCCTCTACTCAGTGACCTTCGTACCAGCTTTATGACTCCATGTAAATGAGAAGACAGATCTTACCGGCTTGCTTACAGGAAGCAGACCACCCAAAGCGCAGTTTGCAATAACTCACAGGGCTTTTGACGACCAGTGCCAAAGGTAAATTGGAACTTGCACAACTTTGTTTATTTTTTTGGCAGAATTCCAGGATTCGTTAAGCAGTAAATGTTTGCCACATATGATAAGCACATGACAATGACACCTTTGTTGGCCTTCGTTCCAATTTCTTTTCTTTAAAAATCTAACTTATAATAATAACATAAAAGCTATTTCATACAAGACATGCATTTAATAATCGTATATGCTTTTGTGTAACACCTTTATAGTATACGCCTGCGCATGCATTAACTGTCTGATTGGTCAATATATGTTTGTCTTTTTGACAATGTATTAAAGGATAAATATGACCCAAAAAAACCTGGCTTTATTCTGTGTTCATACAAGAAGTCTTGCTTTAGGTCCAGTCCTGTTATAGGTACCGGACATACTCTGAAAATATTATATTAAATACAACACGTATTTGAAATATATGGATTTCACTGAGTGCAAATGTATTTGACAAGGAACTGAAAAAAATGTGAAATCAATGACGGATAAACAGGAAAAGTTTAGTGACGGTATGGTAACAGATGCCTTTGTGGTATCCTGTAGACATGACTAGGATACAAAACGTCATCTAAAAAGCATTCATCATCGGGAACTGGGGTAGCAAATACACTGGAAGACTGCAGGGGTTTCCCTGAGGAGGACAAAGTACAGCAGATGTTAAGTCTGATGGAATTCTGTTTTGTGCAGGAATTCACTCTGTGCCCCACTCACCTTGCTGGACATACAGACCTCATCTTTGTGTCAAAGTGGAATTAGTAGAATTACATCAAAGTTTTTTGGGGTTTTTTTTGGTTTTTTTAACAAGTTGATATTCTGGTTTGTATTTCCTGGATCTGTAGCAGTGACAGGACAGATCATCTACCCATGCCCCACCAAATACGCACTTGCTTCATTTTATGATTTACATAAACAATGTCATTATCTGTATGTTATCTTTAGTGTCCATGTAGAAGTGTATAGTAACTCTCACACCCAGCAACTGCCACATATGCTGTATATCAGTGTTTACATGAGTGTGCCATAACACAGTTCAGCCATACCTCTAGACAAAAAAAGAGCCGTCAGAGGTGGATCCCCATCACACTTATAATTCAGCTCAAAACTAGGCTCATCCCATGTCCTGGAAGCTTTGCCTTCTGTCATACAGGTTCAGCCACTGAGTTACAAGGATCTTTCTCTCTAAAAGAACTTAAACAAGGACTAACAATGTCATGTATTTTGTCTTGAGAAAGAGAGAAATTAGCTTAAGAAAACATTGTTTATTTTTATTTTATTGTTGTTTTTATTCCTTTGCTGAAGCATTGGAACAGTCAACCGATTACCAAACAAGATGAGCACAAAGAAATTAAAAACACTCCATAAACTATGTTAAATGTCATATTGGCCTGAACACTGGTAACTAACACAGTTCATACTCATCAGTAAGAATGGCAGCTTGGTTTGGTTACATTGGTTAACAAGCTTGTTGCTCACTTTAGCATTTGCGCTATATGTAGATTCAGTGATGCTGAACACAAATGAGTTTCACATGATTTTTTCACATCATGTGAAGTTTTTGAAAATACCTCAATTTTACCAAAATGAATGGGAAATTTTTAAAAACGTGTATTTAACATACCACACAAACACAAGTTTTCAGGCTTGACAGTTGCTTATGATCTTTTTAGGTGAATATCAAATAATTTGACAGGCAAGATATAAAAGTGATTCATGTTGTTAAAAATACAGCAAGACATACGTACAAGGTGATCATGCAGCACCTTGCTCGTGGGTTAAAGAATTTGGCTTGTTTCCATGACAACCCAGCCTTATAAGCTTTTACCTGCAGCATCGATGAGTAACAGTTTTCCACTGTAATGTTATCAGTAATGAACATTTCATTATCAGTGAAGCTGTTGACTTTAAAAGTTGTGTTTAATTTGATATAAAACTAGTTAACAAAGACTTTTTCCCTTGCAAAAATACCTGTTTACGTACTGAATCCAAATGTGTTTTCAGAATTTTTCAATGACCCATAATGTTTTTAGTTCCAGTAAACTCGCATATCATTATTAATAGTAGGGAAAAGAGGAGCTGCTCTATGCTGGCAGACCATTGGACACTGAAGAGGAATGTTCCTGAGACCAAATATATGGAAATCATACATCACACATCTTATAAATACACATTTCAACTGTAATTAAAATTTTATTTTAATTATTTATGAGTAAGTATTATATACTTATTGTAAAATGTAATTGCCCAGTCACTTAAAAACCATGCCTTATAGAAAAATTCTAAAAACATTTGAATACATCATAAAAAGTACCATAAGACCCACCTATTTTAATTTGTGAGGAAAAAAGATCAAATGTTGTTGCCCAGTAATATGTGTCATTACTGTGTATGGGGGAAATGGTTCCAAATTGTTTTTTTGGTTTTTTTTTTAGATACAATTCTGTGAGAATTACATTTTAGTTTTAGGGTATATAAAATACTGTACGAGTCACTGTGACATTAACTGTGCTTTTACAGTATATTCAGTTTAATCAAATACTGTAGAATTTCAGTTCCAGTTTTGGAAGAACTGCTTGAAGATGACCGTCTCTCGGCCCTGCGGGAGTATCTCCACCTGTAGGAAATGAAAAGATAAATGGTTTATGAAGGTCTACAAGTTTTTACATCAGGAGTTTCATGAACTTATACAATGATCACGCTCATGCTCTGCAGTGTATGAACATACCATACGATCTATGTTAGAGTGTGCAAGAGGAGATCACTTCATGTGTCATTTACCAAATGAGGAGACTTTACTATGAATGGCATTTTTTTTCTATTGGAATACTTTAAAAAAAAAAGCTTAGCTAATGCACTTTTAACTACTTAATTAACGATAAAACATAAGATCCAATCGTGGTCAAGGCACTGCCTTTCTTTTTTTGGTCCTGGGGGAAATATGATGCGCTGAAATCAAACCTGTGTTTTCATCCTGGGATACTTCATCTTCTGTATGAAATCATCTGCCATTTTAAGAGCTGCACTCTTCTCTTCTGCATTTGCACCACTGCCTGTTGGCAAGCAGAAGTTTAGAACTGCATTACCAGTGTGACTGTTGAAGAGGTTATCCAGAACAGACTACAAGCTTACTTTAGTGTGAACAAGTGGTGAGGTATTAAGTAGAAGAAGTAAGGACGGCATTGTTGTTGCTATAGACGTTATATGCATAACAGGCAGACATTTTATCTTAAAGGGGTAATTCAGGCAATGTGTAACCTCCCTTTGAATCAAACATCGTTAATCTTTCCAATTAATGCAGGTGCAGAGCTTAAAATTAAATGAGGGTCAATATGAAATGTATTTGCCAAGATATTACAATTCATGTTAAAAAGTGAATGAATGCTGAATTAATTTTACATGTAATGACTGAGCAGAGTGCTCCCCAGGCCAGCCTAGTGCCAGCATATTTATTGTGAGCATGCTAACAGAGCTCCATTATCAATGATTCACTTAACAGGTGATAGCAGATGCATGGATCAAGTTCATACATAGATATATGAGCTGTTATAAGTTACTTACTAGTACTGAGGCTCATATATCTTGCTCTCACCTTTCCAAACAAAGATCTTGCCGTTGGCTCCATAGTCCAGGATGAAGCAGTCATCGCGGAGAAGAAGGTCCTTGGCAAATGGAATTTTTTCTGAAACTTTGGTCAGCTGCATTGACCCTGTAGCATTCGAAACCTGCGGCAAAGTGACAAAACATCGGATGAGCAAACAGACAATGGATGATAATCTTAAAGATATATGGAAAGTGCACACTGATCGCAAGACCACTATTAAGGTCATTTAAATATCATTTAAATTGTATAATTATGTGGACCTAACATAATTCTGCTGAAACACCTATGAATATACTACACTTACCATTATTCTTTTTTAAATTAGTAAATTATATTAAAAATGCGTAAACTGAATTACATTTTGCCAATCAAAAAATAAATGGTCACACTGAAGTCATCGTAACACATGTAACAGTTTCATTGAAGTAGTCTTAACATATGGTAAGGTAAACAAGATTGACCCATCTAACGCCAGGTTACTGAGTATTAGATCAATCATATTAAATCATTCGTAATTTTGCCATTATGCTACATTAAAACAGCACAAATTCATCACTGATTCCAGATTAACTGACTCTCTAAAAAGAGTGACACGGTAGGACAAAACTCAATCAGCACTCCAGGAACATTTATACTGCTAGCATTCTGACATTATGTTTATCAGAATCAGAATCAGAATCAGAATCAGGTTTATTTCGCCAAGTATGTTTGCACACACAAGGAATTTGTGACCGGTAGTTGGTGTCTCTCTTGTTACACAAGTTGAAGAAGTATGTGGGTATGTTTATGTGAGTAAAAGATTATCGTGCTACCTTGTAGAGGGAGGCAGAGTTAGCTGCATCTGCTTGGCTGTCATCCTCTGGAGTGCTTTCTTTAAGCTCTGGTTTTGGACCAAGAACCTGTCGATCACACAGTAAAGTCATATAAACTAGGCCTTTACACTTTACACTGTAAAAAATAGCAGACCCTGTATACAACTGATCTGTTATGACAGATCATAATACTATTGAACAGTTCAATTGAACATGGTGGTACCTCATTGAGGGCAAAGCTAACCTATGTTCACACAATTCCTCATACAATCTCCTACAACGGCCAGTGTGGTCCTGTTCGTACAGGTGGCAGCAACTGGTGATTTTAGTGCAAACTCATTATGTATTGTAGAGCCATTTACCTAAAGCACATTAATGCCTATTTTAATTCTTATCTGATTGTCTCAGTCAAACCTCATGTGGCTGTGATTCACTAGAAAACAAAACTGACATGTCCTTCTCAGGCCAGAATAATACCACTCTGCTGGTTCTATATACCTCAGATAGTGTATGTTGACTATACCAACGTTTAAGTCTTGTCAGTCTATGAAATCATTCAGTAAGAAAAGACGAATTGAATGAATGAATTGAAATGAATTCCTTTTTGTGCACACACCACCAAGTCCACCAAGTGCCTTTTTCCACAGATGGTGCTACTCATCACATGAATGCACGTACACGTACACGTACACGTCACTGAAACATGGAGAAAGTGCATGATCTGATAACTGACTGTATGCTCTGATCACTGATGTTCATACAGGCAAAACCAACCACATGTTCTCTCTGGAACATGGGGAATCTTAGTTGTACCATTTCTCAGGATCATCCCCAAAGAACATGCTTGCTTAAGCACAGATCGGCACATATGCATTTAAAACAACAACAACAAAAACCAATTGAATTAAAAGTACTATTGTAATTAGCTCTTAACTGTAAGATCAGCTGATCTGATGTCTGGATAAGAACAAGCACATAAAAGCATGAAAGAAAAAAGAAAAAAGCAAACCGTCTCCTACCTTCAGCATTTCTGGGGTCTCCTCTCCTTCGCTGATATGACTGATTTGAGCTTTGCCATGTCTCTCCGTGTCTCTGATCAGGGTTGCAATTTCTCGAACCTTCTGCTTCTCAAAGATGTTGGCCTGAGAGCCAACCCATGACACGATAGTCTGGAAACAGTGACGACTGACATATCAGGCATGTGCTGTTAAGACAACATGTCCGAACTATAAAGTCACCCAGTGGCATCAAGCTCACATCTCATTCTGTGTATTTTCTGTGTTTGTTTTTCTGTGTATTGATTATTGTAAGCGCCTTTTGGTTTTTGAAAAGCGCTATATAAATATAATGTTTTATTATTATTATTATTATTATTATTATTATTAGCTGGCACTTCTCACTATTCACAATTATGCTCAAACCTGCACTTGCACCTACCCACATGCACCCAAACACACACCCACATGCACCAGACCAACACACACCTCTCCCAGGTCGAGTATGAAACAGTCGCCTTTGTTGAAGCTATCCCAACTCAGATCCACCTCCTTGGCTCTGATATTCCGCTTCCCTTTGATGTGATACAGCCTTTGAACGGGGCCAGAACCTGATTGTGGTCTCCTGAATCCAGACTCCACACCACCTTCCTGAAAGAGAAAGAGAGAGAGAGAGAGAGAGAGAGAGAGAGAGAGAGAGAGAGAGAGAGAGAGAGAAACAATAATAATAAACATTTAAATGGAGAGCTTGCACAGTTATTGTTGATCATATATGCTGCATGTCTACACTTGAAATAAAGTTTAGTACTCCTACTTTTTGAGTATACTTTAGTACTCCTACTTTTTGAGTATACTTTAGTACATGAAGAGTCCATCAGATACAAGCAACTCCCAAGATAAGTGAGCTTTTGTACACATTAGAGCCTAAGGCTATTCCACATGCACAGTACAGCAATCAGAAGACAGATATACAAAAACACTGACAGGAAGATTGAACACACCTGGAACGCACAATGCGTTTGGTTTGTTACGCAGCTTTCTGTTCCAATTCTAAAACCGATGGTTAAAGATGGAACATCTCTGCATGTCAAAAGCAGCAGCAGCGCAGTGAATGTTTTGATCCGTACTTCATGGGAAGTGCTGCCTTGCAGTTTTGACAAGTAACCCACATTCAGAGCCCCCCGAGCAACATCTGATGGAACACTGTATTTTGGTACATCCTTTGAAACAACAATGGTCTCATTTTGTTCCCAATCTATTTATCAGTATACTTGTCTTCATTATATTTTTATATTTGTAGAGGTGTTTTGTAGGTTGTTTCTACAATAGACCTGAAATGTTCTATAATTATGCAGGAGTCTGATGTTCAGGAATGTGCATACTACAAAGTATGCAGGGTAAGCATGGTTTCTCCACTGTCAACCAGCCAATATACTTCAAGAGCAGATGTGAGGTTATGTTTAATCTGTATGTCATTCAGTGTTGCACTGGCATCTCCATTTATACTGATAACAGAATTACGACATTACAACAAAACAGCTTGTGTTGTAATAACCTGGACTCAAACTGTATTGTGTTGACACTTCCATTCAAACACCAGTGAACAGATTAAATATGCATAGTACTTCAGAGAGTAGAAAACGATGTGGAATCATGGGATCTAATCTTCATTATCAGTCCTCCACCTTGGAGAGATTTATAATGAAGAGGCCATTTATAGTTATGAACCTTTATTGTTGTGATTATTTTCTATTAGCTGCTATTCATTCTTAATGGACAATAAGAATGTATATCTGTGGATACAGCCTAGTATGTGTGCGGATGTATGTGATTCCTGACCTTATAGCTAACCCCCCTGGGGAAGAGGTTCATGAAATCCGGAGACTCGTAGCCCTGGACCTGCCTATGCTGGACAGGATCACCAGACAGGAAGTTGTCCAGCTGGGTGGCAAGCATGGCACACGCGACCTGCTCATCACGAGAGGACTTCTCTCCTGAGTACCCCGGAAACGTGGGCGTAGAGGACGAGCAAGAGAAGGGGAGAGAGGGAGAGAGAGAGAGAGAGTCAGAGAGAGTCAGAGAGAGTCAGAGAAAAGAAAAATATCACTATTATGATGAAGCTCAGTACAGCATCATGTGACTTAACTTAAGACAATAGTGTGTTTTGGGAGATGTGGACACACTGAATGTACCTCAGGACTAGGCTAGATAGCTACTTTGGATGGCAACAAGAGCTGGAAGCTTGGACCTGGGCTATGCTACACACGACTAGTTCACTGAGGCTGAGACCTCAGGCAGCGCTGAAGGGCAGGGAGGGAGAGGCCACCAGAGCAGATGGCTCGAATGGACCATCCATGTGCCGACATTCTGCTTAGTGTTACCTTAAGCACCAGATACACACTGAAGCAGCAGGCCCACTGCTGAAACTTTAATGAGCAACACACACACACACACACGCGCGCCCTTCCCTTTTCCTTCGGGACAGTTCCCTCTTTATCCCCAACTTCTCTCTTCTGCCATGTTCGCTCTGCACTCTCCTTGTGACTAATTGTGTCACATGACCAGTCATCAGGTTTGCATAATCCTCAAGTGTGACACGTGAAGTGTGACAACTGTCTTTATTCCAAAACTCGTACCGCTCATGATGCCATATTCCAGCATCTTGAGGTATTCATGTGCTTGCAGGGGCAAGGTGATATGGTTTGAATCATGACTCACAGCTAGCCTGTGTCCCTCTACCAGGAACTGTCACAGACATGCCACACTGCTGGTTATTTAATATAAAATACTGTAAGGCAGTTAAATTTGAGCTTTAAGTTACTTTGAACACCATGCGAACTTGAACCTCACCGATCCACATGTGAAGATCTGCTCCCTGGTCGCCCCTGTTGTACAGCACCAAGTAGGAGTCTCCGTTAAAGAAGGCCCCCACCTCGGAGGACTTCAGAGGGACGGCCTTCATCTTCTCCACCCGCCAACAGTGCAGCCCTGGCTCCCTGACCTCTGGCCCGAACTGACCCGGAGCAGCCTGGATGGAGATCATTCTACCAGAGCAGGGAGAGTGAACAGAGCAGTGAGAACCAGGAGTGCGCACAGAGACAATGTTAGAAAAGACTTCAGACAGACACAACATGCAAATGTAAGAGAGAAACTGAACACATCAGGTAAATCCACAAATATAAATATTCCTACATGACAATGCTATCACAGGCTGATGAGTTGATTACAGAATATTATTTAATTATATTTCTTGTTTCCTAATGACAAAGGCCACATGAGTTGACATGAAAATGTAGGGGAAGAGTAATCTTCATAAATATATCTGGTATGGTGAAGAAGGAGAGGAAAAGATGGGGGGTGCCACTAACAACAGTCAGTGATATGTATCTTCAAATACTGATGTGCCATATTCAACCCCTTTCTCAAGGGTCTGTCCATGGTAATAGATATTTTTTGGTGTTGTTACTAATGAATTTATTATTTAAAAAAAACATAGGGAGTTGACACAAGCTTTTTACATTTTAATATGCAAGAATAAAACTTAAAGATGTGCAAAAGAGTGGTTTATGCTGGATCTGAATGGTCTCTCCTGTCCAAACACAACCTGAAGCAGTTTGCCGTTTGGCTAGAGGAGGGCCCTTGCCGCCACTGCTCTCCTCGCCAATTTGTCGATATCGCTGTAGGTAATGAATGACTGTTATCTGATTGGTCATCTGACCCAACAGTCTGAAAGGATCACAACCCGGAAATGTGGACCAAAAGTTTGCGTAGGTAACGAATCAGAGCACAGAGGCTATGTTATGAAATCATGTAGGTAATGTTGATTTGAAAATGAAAGAATACCATTTTATCAGTACAAATTAGAATGTAAATGACCAGGACTTTGTATACTGGTCACTATAAATTGAAACTAACGGATGAGCATGGATACAAGTGTACACCAGTCAACCAGAGGAACAATCACATTGTGACTCCAAGAAAATCCGCACTTTAATACAGTATCTGCAAACGCCTCTCAGGCAGGAAAAATAAGACAATCTAGCGTGACAACCCAAACCTCATAACAAGCACCTTTAAGACTCGAGCGAAGCGAAGAGCAGTGCTGAAGGAGGGCAGCTCTCCTCGAGTTTGCGCACCTTTTGTAAGGCACCGAGCTGATTCACTGACGTATACGGAATCTACATACACGCTGTACAAAGCAAGTCATGCCCCTGGACAAGTCCTCACACGCCTCACCACGCATGCGGCAGAGGCCACAGTATCACCGCAAACAACACTGCGAATACACAGCAACGAGGTACAACAAATGGACTAATGCATAAAGGACTTGTTATGTGTAATCAACCAGATATGATAGAGGCGGTGCAGTCACCTGTAATTGAGAGTACTTAAACAAGATGATAGCATTTAATACGTAGGCAAAAAGGAACCGGCATTCAAAATATTTGTGGATTTTCAGATGTTTCACCCCCTGTAATTTAATGTCTAGACTTGGCGTTTTATCTCTATGCACTGTAATAGACACACACACTAATATAATTATATATATATATATAAACCTTCTGGGTTTTGCATGAAATTAAACTTGTACTTTAAGCTGAAGTCATGTTCAGTGTTTATCAGCCATGTTGGTGAAATCAGCAATGACGAAAGAAAATGCATAGAAGACTGAAGACTGACTGACACACACACACACACACACACACACACACACTCTCTCTCTCACGCGCTTGTCGGAAGTGCAAAACCAAACTGCCGTCTTTTGCTTTTTGTGTGCATACAGAACACGCTCTCAAACTCGCCAAAGAGTCTTTTGTTGCAGTGCAGCTAAACACACACGCACACTGAAAGGGGGAGGTGTATTTCCTGTTGGTGGTATTTCCGTGGTAACAAAACAAAATAAATGGGGGGGAAAAAAACATCTGCGTGACAGTCTGGAAATGGGCAAGCATGGAAACACGGCGATCTCAGTCAGAGGTCCTCACTGTGCACACAGAGTCGAACCCAAGTGCAGGCGCACACAGGCAGCTGCCAGGCCTTTATGGGAGACGAACCCATGCGGGATATTAGTCCAGCTTTATCAATGAATAAGCACCCCAGACCTTCGTCTGTCTTTCTTTGAGG
Organism: Sternarchorhynchus goeldii; assembly: GCA_028565775.1. Taxonomy (NCBI): domain Eukaryota; kingdom Metazoa; phylum Chordata; class Actinopteri; order Gymnotiformes; family Apteronotidae; genus Sternarchorhynchus; species Sternarchorhynchus goeldii. The sequence goes on along the minus strand of JAOXYF010000012.1, from coordinate 11,357,794 downwards.
GTTAGAAGACAAATTTAAGATCAAACCCATATCTCTAACTTGTCTTCTACTAATGCTAACACTATTAGTCTTTAGGACTTTGACTTTCATTATTGTTGGTGCTACCCCCCAAAAAGGTCCACAGAGTTCTCAGAGTTAGCAAACTCAAGCTAAATTAAAAATAAATACATAACTGCACAACAGCACAGAGGGAGGAAGAGGGCAAGGAGCAGGTGCACTCTGGCACAGCGGACGGTGCTGTGAAGGCAGGTGAGCATAAACCACAGCCAGAGGGGAAAGTCAAGAAGCCGTAAACAAACAGTCCTCAGCAAAAAGACAATCGGACTCGGAGCCAAGAGGAAAAGCACATTCACTTAACTGCATCCCTTCAGCCAGTTCGGGCGAACTTTCTGAATCCGGCTCCATTCTGCCTGTCTGCTCTCTCCAGAGTGTGTGACAGGGAGGGAATCTGTGAGTGCATGTGTGTGTGTGTGTGTGTGTGTGTTCACCTGGCCTGGTTAGCTTATATGAGGCTAGTAACTGGACACGCGGGAAAATAATCCGAGCGGCCCTGCTGAGAACGGCCCCCACAGAGAGGAGAGTCGGGTTGCCTGACAAACGCTGAACACCAATGGGACAATTACTCTGTGCCTCCATCCATTCATCCATCCCCTATGATTCCACTCAGACAGATGAAGGATCTACCTCTCTGTCACACACACACATACATTTTATATA
>JAOXYF010000012.1:11328015-11342174 GCA_028565775.1 Sternarchorhynchus goeldii | reverse complement strand
AATTTATATAATTAATACAACCATTAGTCTATTGTCTCAACTAGACTGATCTTGACTTATTTTCCACATAGAAATATAGAAGTTTGCTAAAAGTAATGAAATCAAAAGGTTTTGCCACAAAAAAAATATAAATAAAACCGAAAAAGCCCAAACTGTAGAAACAAATGAAACGTGTGGGTTACCTGTCGATATTAAAGGGAGTGACAATCTCCGGGAAGGTCATGTTGGCGGCGATGGATCGAGGGACGCCCACCTGGTCGATCTGGAGGTTGGGGTCAGGCGTAATGACCGTTCGAGCAGAGAAGTCCACACGCTTTCCCATCAGGTTACCTCGCACCCGCCCCTCTTTGCCCTTCAACCTCTGCTTAAGGGATTTGAGCGGCCGGCCAGACTTCTGCATCGCCTGAAATAATTTCAGAGATGTGAGCAAAGCCTTCAGGTTATGACTAAAGCCATTGAGGCCGTCCTGTATGCCCTACAAAGTCTGATGTCTTGTACTTTTGATTTTTAGATAGTTCTTTTTAGATTTTAAAAAGTCACTCACTGTTGATCAGGATATTTTAATGAAAATGGAAGTAGGATCTAACCCTAGGTAAGCCAGGGAGCTCGTTGTCCACCATGGTGGCCACGTGGAACTGCAGGAGTTTGACATCTTCTGCTATAACGTGGGCAGCAGCTCCGCTCTGCTCGTTCCGCCGAAGCTGGTTATTAATTTTCACTATGTCAGCTAGCTTGTGCGTCAAGTCATCCTGAAGGGTAGAGAAAAAAAATGTTTTTAAAAAAATTACAAAAATAACTTCACACAAATTGCTAATGTCTTGTTAAGCTCGGCATTTAGTTTGTAGGTGAAGGTGAGCGCGTATGGTGTGAAGTCGGATTCAGGATATATCCTCACCTGGTTTCTAGCGGAGCCCTGCATGACAACCGCAGGTCTGACGGCGAGGGGAGGCACGGGCAACACTGTGACGATCATCCACTCGGGACGTGCATATTTGGGGTCCATGCCAAGGATGATGTCCTCCTCGTCAGAGATGCGCTTGAAAATCTCATGCACCCGCTCTGGGCTGAGCAGGATCTTCTTCTCCTGAGAGTCCTCGTTCACGTGCTTCCACTCAGCATACAGCTCCAGGCCCGAGCGCCGGATCCGAGGCTGGTACCTTCCACAGCCGCCGTGCCCCTGCCGGGGGGTAAGGAAAGAGGGGGAAAAAATTTTTTTTTTTACCAGTGCCAAGGTTTACTCATCAATATGCCATTAGATAAGAAAATTAGCAAAGACATCATGCAACATCTACTCCCTCACCATGGTCATCTAGTGCAAATGAAAGCAAAAGATCTCACGACCAAAAAGGTCTGCATATTCATGTAGTGAGGCACCTTCTCCTTAGTAATGTCCTCGTCATTCTCCTGCTGCTCTACTCCAAACTTGTTGTCCATCTCCTCTCCACCCTCACAGATATTTTTGCCTTTGCACAAGTCATAGACGTGCGTCAGACGCTTTCTTGGCTGGCCTTTGGACTTGCCGAGGATATCTTTGATCTTTGGGTTATTCTGTACAACAAATATGAAAACGTTCAAAAATTCAACACATAGAAGAGAACACAGAATGTAAACCATTATAGCACAACTTGACAAAACCAAAAAAAGAAGATGATAAAAAGCCAGTATGTATATACTGCAGTGCCAGATTATACTTACAGAGTCAACTAGCAGTTTGGAGCAAAAGAAACACACACACCGGAGGACTTTCATGATTTTTGTGATGAAGCCGACATGAAAAACCGGCTTGGCCAACTCAATGTGTCCGAAGTGACCTGGACACTCAGTCATGTTACCTGTGTGAACACACAACCGTGAATTAATGGGCAAAACTACCATTTCATCTGTAGCCAAGAATCAAATATGCAATATTGACTAGCGCAAAAACAGAATTATGATTAAAGTTTTCAGCTCTCAAAACATGATGCACCTGCACATGTCTGGCATCTACCAGTCCGCTCTATGACGCCCTGCCGGGGGTCCATGAGACCACCCAGCTTCGGGCGCCCCCCTTCTGTGGTCTCAGGATACTTGATGCCCCCGTCTGTAACTGACATCCGTTTCTGCCAAGAGATTATGCAGTGTATAAAGATGTGCTGTTCAGAAGAATATCACATTAAGTAAATTAACAACTTAAAAATCACATTAAAACAAAATCAACCTAATGACTTGATGTTAGGGACAAGCCGCTAGTTGTACCAGTTGTCGGTTTCATAACATACGCTCCACAGCAAATCAGGAGGTATTCCACAAACCAGGATTTGAGTTTAGTCAAAATGATCAACAGAAGAGTTGAGGAAAAGTTTTATTTAAACTGAAAAAACTCTGTAGAATACATCCCTAAGGTGCAATGAGTGAATTGAAAAACCACCATCAAGAGCCCTTAAAAATACCCTTTACTGTTAAATTACGTAAAATTAAAATTACACTCATAAGAGCTGCATTTCTTCATGCAATACAATTCTGCGTTACTTAACGTCAGTTACGTGGGTCAGGTTCTGGGTAGATTCAAATATTACTTCAATAAGACACTTTAAAAACACCACCAAACAGTGAAAATAAGAAAAGGAAGACATAGGTCTTTAACACTACCATAAAAATGAGCATGCGTATGATTTTTCATTGGTTACATTTTATTGTCAAAATATGAGGAGAAAGACATCAATCAGAGGACTTGTGGAGCAACTTTGGGTCTACTAGATAAGTATGCTTACATGCGGACGAAAACAAAAGGCAAACCGTCAAATAAAGGGTTTTTAGCCAAGAATGTCACCGTTTATTCTTTCAGGTAAACACTAATAAAGAAATCCTATTGATACTGCTAGCTAATTATTATTAACCAGCTTCATAAAACGTGCGCTTACTGTTACGTACTTGCTAGTAAGCTAAGCTAACAAGCTATAAATCTGACGCACGGACAACACAACATTATTTGTCTTAACTGATAATATGTTAATACGGCGAAGGCCAAATCAATATTCCACTGTCCAAAGAATTAAGAGAATACCCTTCCCAAAGGCAAGACCTACAAGCTCATCTGGGCTGATGATGCCGAACTGAACTCTCTTGATGAGGCGCAATGGGCATGCGCTGTCGCTGGAAGGCGGTCCGTGCATCCTGTCTATTCAAAGAGACGCGTCCTCCCTCGGCACGCCGCTTTGAAAGAGGGAACAGCTCTGAAACGCCACCAAGACTCTCTCCTGGCACCCAAAGGTGACCGGAACTTGTCCGATGGCGGTTTCCAAGTAACCAACGCTTCTTACTACCCAATGCGCCTATTTATTTATGTATTTAAACTAAGAGCTTAAACTATTTGCTAGCCCCTTCCCTTCCCCCGATCTAGCCTCCTGTGCGCTCTAAGCGCATCTGAAAGAAAAGTCGTCTCACACGTCTTTATATAGACTGCAGGCACCACTACAGGTTTACACACTGGAAATGGCAGGGGCAAAACAGTCAGAAGGCGGGTTACGACTCAACGTTTCTTGGCGTTTATTGGCCATGTGAATATCACTAATGAATAATTCATAACTAATGACACACAACCAATGATGTTGCACGTTTTTGTGGTCCACGAATCTTAAGAGGAGAAAGGCGGGAAATAATAAAATGCGACATCTGATTGGTTTACACCGACGACAGGCGTGGTTATGAAAGTTATAGCCCTCACTAATTCTAAATATTCAACATAGCTCATCACTATTTGTCAGAATCTTCATAAATATGTATGAAAATGTACCAGCTGGCCAATCCTAGTAAAGATGAGAATACGTTAGACCGCTATTCGTATGGTCCTCCTACTTTACGGACATTACCGATGTTTGCCGATAGATATTTTCCCCCCTCTAAGCAAAAGTAAAAAAACTGTACTGTTCCGTCCGTCTCGCTCTGGATCAGCTACGAGTCTTGGAAAAGAAGCTCGCGCGAAAGGCCTACTTCAATCCTTTATGATGCAAGATTATTTAGTTTTTCTAAAGTTACTACGATATGCATTTTAAGTAATTATAACTATGTTATTTAGTTCACTTGTAAATATTACTGGTAATTTTAATGACAGTTCCTCATTTTGTTGATGTTTTATGGGAAAATGCAAACATCCTCGGACTCGAGTAAAAGCAATGACCGGACAGCAGGCACTAATTTCGGTATGCACAGTTGGAAAGCTCCTAGAAAGCCTGGAGCTTTGTACCAACTATATTTTTTCACTTTTTCTACAACCAAATAATTAGATGTATTGTGTTAAATATTTCTGAAGTGTTTTTTTTTTAAATCATAAAAGTACTTTAACATTTGCTCGGTATATTTGACATTACGTTTTAGGCCACATTTTAATCAAGAGAGGTTAATGTTGAGATGTTTAGATAACTGGCGAGACTAAGACGTGAGAAATTACTTAGAAAAAATACGTATCGAGTGGAACGTAAAACTAAGAAAAGTTTCAATTTTAATGTATGCTTTCTAATAATGTTATTCCGAAATTGTGCCTCGTAAGGTCCAAAGAGCCGGGTATGCTAGCTAGCTAACATAGATAGCAAATGTATTTTTTTCGGTATGTAGGTACGCCTTTGCATTAAAGTCTATTTTAGGTAAACGAATGTGGCTGTCCCAGTAATGTTGGATATTCGGTTAAATAATTTTCCTATTGAAGTTACGTAGAATCTATTATAGTCATGTTCTTTTAAAAGTGTTCGTTCAAGAAGAGTAACATTTAATGCGCAATATGGCCGCCTCGATGCTTGCTAACGCTGGCTATCAACCTAGGAAGCCAGCTAGTTATCTAGTTAGCTGTATCTTCGTCATAGCGTTGTTCTAAGATGTCTTCACGTCAGTGTGAATTATTTACGCGCAAATGAACTGCCTTGTACTTACATTCGCCATAAATACAAAACAGAGCCTTTATTTGGATGATTTTAGAAGCCCTTTGTTTTGCCTGTTTTTGTTTTTTGTTGTTGTTGGGGGTTTTTTGGATGTAAGGATAAAGTCCTTGTTCGACCCCTTCCTTAAATTGTCGATTTGGTTACTTTGTGTATGTGCTGACAATATAAAAGAATCAGTCCCAATGATCTGGTTGAACGTAGACGTTGGAGGGAACAAGTGCTAGCCAGCCAGCCAACTATGCTGGCTTGTCTCCTTGGTATGCTGGTATCAAGTTGGAAAGCTAGTTTCCGTGGTGCATCGTTCAGTGTACATAGCTAGCTAACCTAGGAAGAGATGCCTTAGTTGGCTTGTAGTATTGCAGGACATCGTGATATTATAATGGACCGCTGACATAAATGGCCATAATACTTTATCTATCTGTATTGAACAGCCTGCCCCGATAATATTGCCCCAGAGTGTGATTTTTCATCTTTGTTGTCTCTATCTACTAGCTAGCATTCATAGCTAGCATGCTAACACAGCCAAACTAATGTGGTTAGCTAAGACAGTTTAGCTTGATCGTATTTAGTTGTAATACAATGGATTTATCTAAAACAATAATTGCTTATTTTAGTTATGCGGTTTCATATGTTGGAAGGGGGTCGAATTTAGCTTAGAAATACTACCTAGTTGATGGGTATAAGTTGTTTGGCATTTCACAATGGTTAGCAGGCTGATTTGGCTAACAGCCTATGCTTTGTTGATTGCAGTCGTGTCGAATATTGTGTAACTTGGATGCATTAGTTTTTGGTTTGGCGTTAACATAGATGACAAGTTAGCTGAAAATAACTGTGTTGTTTAAAAAATACATTGTTGGCACTGTTATGACACTAAATATGGCGGGGTGTCTACCGTTAAATTCTCCGAAGATGCATCGTTGAACAAAAATGGAGTCTAGTTGTCTGTAGCTTGCTAGTCGTCTTTTTTGTAGGGTGAACGAAGGTTGCGTCATTTATTAGCTAACCTTAAGCGACATTGTATCCTTAGCTTGCAATGTGTAAAAAGTAATATCTGTTGGTGTAAATTTGGTCGGGCACATTAAATTGGAAAGGAATTCTACCTCCCTGTGAAGGTAAGTCGATCACTGGTTCGTGTATCTAACCTGACCGTTATCTGTTCAACACTGAAAGCCTCTTGAGATCCTGGACCTGTTACATAATCTTGTAGTTAATAGTTTGTATTTTGTCTCGAGATCATGTATGTTTAAGCATTGCTCCTTTAATGGTGTAACGTTAGCCAGCCAACTGCTTTATAGTCGACCGGAGATTTTTTTTCTGTGACGAGCCTTGGTTTTAGATATTTAATTTTTCCATCAAATTAGATTTTTTTATAGCAGTAACAGCACTATTGTTTGACTTGTTGTTAAAGCACCGTGCTCTTCCTCGACCCGTCATAGCGTGTTTTAAATGTAACTGGTGTGTAATTTTTCATTCACTGCTTGTAATGTATTGATTTCAAAATAAACCGATATTACATAAGATGTTTTCTGTTCCCGCTTCAATCCATAGTTGAGTACATCATGATATCAATATTTCAGTCAAAAGACCATGAACCTGTTCTTGCAAATTGATGTACACATGGGTTTCTCTGGAAACATTGGAGTTAAAGCGCGAACGCCGGTTTAACTGGTCACATTTGAAATCACTAACGCCGCCGTGTGGTAGACATTGGAACAGGGTTATGTAATTATACGCTCGCATAGCCTCCTCTGCTGGAGTACATCTGTTACTACTGATTTTCTATTTATATATTTATATAACTTTGTTACTACGCAGGGGGGTCGTTCAAGTCAGGTAGGTAGGAGAAAACCTAATTTAGCTAACCTAATAACCAAATAGACTTTTAACTCCAAATTTAAGCTTTAGTAGCATTGATCAAGAATATGCTAAAGTGTAAGAAAACAAACGTCTTATTATAGATGCAGAAAAGTGTTTTTGTGGGCGTTGTGTAAAAGTATTGAATGCACTGAAACTAAGCAGTGTGCTTAACAAGTTGGGCAAACTTTGAGCCTTTTGTACAATGTGGAATGGCAGAAAAATGAAGTGGAGTTTGCATATATTGTCACTTGTCTGTACATGTTTGTGCTAATGTGCAGTTGAATCCAGATGTTGAGTCACTCTTTCAGAACTCCAGATATGTCAGCTGGAGTGTGATTTATCACTTGCATGTTTTCAAAAGTTCTGAAATTGAAGAAAAGGCTGCTTTAACTGGACCTTCCTAACTGGGAGTCATTCAGGCTCATCTGAGAGTGTTTACTGCCAGCTGCTCATCACTATTTGAACAATCTCTAATAAAATCCAAGTACTTCAAGTTGGAGAACTTGCTGGTATTGTTACAAACTTGTTTCATTCTATTCTGCTACATGAGGCACTGGTAACTAAATCAATTATTTCTGAATCACTTGTATTAGTTAAGTCAAGCCTAACAAGGCTAACCATTTCAGTTAACAGCATGTCATTATGAGTACAAAAGTTCAAAATACGTTTTATAGAAATTGAAGTTATGTGATGAACCATTAAGAATAATGAAACTATTACAAATCATGAAATGTTATTTAAATCAAAAGACTAACAAGTATGTACTTTAATTTGGATTTAAAAACATGCATTTTTGTTTGGGTTGTTCAGGTTGTCATAAGCATGGTGTTTTTCACATTTCTCATACTGATGACTACTTTTATTTAAAATTAAGTGGAATGAATGTGATCTGACCAATTTTTTTCCTTAAAAATTGAGCTTACCACTTGTTGACTGTTCAAACCCTTAGGTATGTAACAATACTCAGCGTCTTATGTTGAGCGTCAGTTTAATTCTACTATATTGTACGATACTTTCTCACACGTATATTTAAAGTTCTTTGATTTTGCCGTATCGGTTAGTATTTGCTTTTTCTTTATTCCCAATTTCCTTTTTCGTTCATAAGTCTCAAATTCCTTTTTTTCCCTTCAAAATTCGAAATTCCTTGGGCAATAAAATGAGTCTGTTTCTAGGCCGGTGTGGTCTTAATGAGTTTGAGTGCATAATTTCCCTGTGGAAGCAAGTGGAGCAAGATTTCAGCTAGCTTGTGTGAAAGAAGGTAGTACGCCCTGCCTTGTCATGTTCATATTATCTTGTGAAAGCACTCCCAAAATCTTTACTGCACGTGCACATTGTTATTATAGTGTCATATAAAGAAGCGCTATAAATCCCTACATTTTAACTTTAAGTAATGCTATAGCCTTCGGAATCTAATGTTTGTAACATTTAAGATTGTCAACATGTAGCCTACATACTTGTGTATTATTTTATACATATGAATGAAGGGGGGGGGGGGAAATATATAATTACACAAACAAAATTAAAGAAAGGGTGAAAAAACCTGAAACATTAATATAAAACAGTAATTTATGTATCGGTGTGGATTCGGGGAGAAGCCTGAGCACTGCAGTTGCTCAAACTAAAAGCAGATCACGGACTCTTCCTTAAGGAACTGCACCCTCCCTAGTGATGTCACAAGCATCATGGTTTTGCACATGCGTACATACATGCTTACGTACATGTACATGTAAACGCAGAAGAGGAAGATGTCCACTGGGGGCAGAAGAGAGGCATGTGCACAACATCAATAGAAAAGGTCGATCTAAGCAGGCTCCGCATCTGCTAGAGAAGGAAATTGAACATCATTTCTTGCTAATTAGTGGCCATTGTTAGTGTTTAATATGTGTTTAATTTAATTAAAATAAATGCAACATTTACAGTTTGATCCAAATCTAAGGTGTGTTATTAGCTGAGTAGCTGTTATTTTTTTAATGTGCTCATCTCCAAAGAAACTGCAGTGAATAGTTTAGCAACATCTGTTATTATAGGCAATGTCAACATAGGTGGACCTGGAACATGAATTGAGCAATTAATGCTTCTCTTATGTCACTGCCAAATATAAATGCATGTATTTACAAAATACTTATGTTGACTTCTAAAAGATATCAACAGTAGAATCCTTCAAAACCTCAGGCCAAACCAGCCCCCAATATGTACTGCATACTGTTAAACTGAAGAAGACCGTTTCAAGGCCTTCACTTAAAATAAAGTACATGGGAAAAGTGCATACATGTTGTGATGTTTCCCATGTCAGTCCAAGCAGGTGCAAATAGTCTTGAGTGACCAGGGCAAACATGGCTTTGGAGTGATGATGTACATACAATGTCAAGAAAAGCAAGGGAAAGAAGGAACGTTGTCCCACTGTCCTAGATCCCACCAGTTCTTGCTTGTATCCATCCGTCTGTCAGTCCCACTCTATCCATTGTTTGTTGTGAGTCTGCTCAACAAACCCCCCCCCCCCCACCTTTTTTTGGCTTTGGTCTGTTGTAGTTTCTTGGCAAGCTGCCATATAGATCTGACCAGCTGCTTCTTTCTCTCTTTCTCTCTCTCCTTTTTTTCCCCCTCATTCCTCCCTTTTTGGATTCTCCTCTGAGTGTTCCCCCTGCCCGATGGTAGCTTGCACTGTTTTCTCTGTTCAGTTCAGGGAGAGAGATCTATTTAAAGAGGCGCGTCAGGAAGGAAAGGCTGAGGCTGCTGCTGATGCGCTGAAGACTTTGTGGCAGATTAAGAGGAAATATATGCACGGAACACCTTGCTGTAGAATGCAAACCGTTCGGCTTCATATCCTCACGTCTTCCTCTCCCTACAGCTGAAGACAAACAAAATAACCTTCCTTCTGATCAGCATATTACAGCTCACTCTTCCCGTGATGCCTTATTTTCTGAATAGACCACATACAAAACAAGTCCTTCACACCTCCCTCTAGTCTACTCTCAACCACCAGCATATGCATACTCAAACACATTCTCTCCTCACTATCTCTCTTTCACTCGGTGCAGTATGCCTGAGTTAAAGCTATGAGATGAAGAAGCTAATTAATTTGATTTAGCCATGCTTTCCCTGGCAGTGGAAAAAGCCGCTACCCCCTCCCCTTCACCCCAACGCCTGCCCAATCACATACCCCTCCCAGTCGATTTTCCACCCATCCTCTACAGTCTCTCTCCTGAAGTCTCTCTCTTCCAGTCTCTCTCCAATCACATACCCCTCCCAGTCAATTTTCCACCCATCCTCTCCAGTCTCTCTCCTGAAGGTCTCGCACCTCTTTTCTCTTGTACATTTTCTTTTTTAACATCTTTCATTTTAGCTATTGCCATTCATTGTTCTATTTAAGCATGGTAATATACCTAAATACATTTCTCAGCTGTAATTTCTTACCAGAAAATTTTAATGGTGGATTAAATATGTGAATTCACAAACTGTTGGTCTCTCTTTTTTGCGCCAGTTTCTCTGATGTTCTTTGTTGCTTGGCTACTTTGGACCTCTTTAGTAATCATTCCTGTCCACACTGTTCATGTAATATATACACATATATCACATGTGTATACAATACATACTTTTTATTTGTGACAGTCAGTATCCTTATATATATATATAATTTTTCCCCAGACATGGTTTAACCGATCCACCATATGGAAAATGTATTGCATGAGTATCTGAATAACATATTGAAAAGAAATTCCACTGAAAACAGCATTAGATAATTGTGTGCGCGCGCGGGGGGGTGCGCGCGCGCGTGTCCTGGTGCATCCTGGGATCGTACAAAGTGTTTCTGACAGGCTTACTGCCGTCAGCAATGCTTTGGCTCGTGTTTACTGATGAATCTCATCCCTACTACGTCACATGGAAACATTGCTCGGTTGTTGGTTTATCAGCCGCACGTACTCTGCGTGCCTGTCCTCATACTCGCTCGCTGTAAAACTCCTATCTGTTATAAGTATGAGGGGCCTTATTTTACCTAGCTCAGGAAGTACAACAATGGCTTCCATGGTCCCAGCTTATGCCACGCCCATATTTGAGATATCTTCTGAAAGCAGGGGCGTTGCCACAACTCCAGTAGCGCAGGCTAACTGGGTGCTTTTGAACGAATCCACCACTGTAGTGGTTGGAGTCCAGCCATTGTTCTTTAAAGACGCGAATCGCTGGCAGTACGGGGATAACGTGTTTCTACTTTTGCGTTAGCTTTCTAATCACCCCGGCGCCGAGGAACTAAGCACCGCACCATGACGAGGAAAGTCTGCTCCTGCAAGCAAAATACTAGGAATTTGGCTACTAATATATAAGAGTGTCTGCCGTGTCGACATAGCACACGTGAGCTGTCCTGTTCGATCATGCAGTGTCACGGGATACATTTTGCTAGGACAATTCTTAGAATTTTCTTACACTGGCTACTGATGAGAATATAAAGTATTGAATTTCAATGGAATTCTCTTTAAAAAGTAGTCGGTTTGAGAAAGCATGTCACTGAAAATATTTATTTATTTGTTTGCTTGCTTTTTTTCTGTGTAAGTTTTCATTGGTTCATACACAGCCTAATCTCACAGTGGCAGAAAAAGAAAGAAAGATAATAACAATAATTATGTTAGGGAAAAAAATGACAAAACTGAAACCATCCCAATTTGAATCTAACATTTAGTTGCACAATTCACATTTTACGATGGATCTAACCATACCGTGGAGGCCAACCATCACACACACACACACACACACACTGACGTACATGTCACTCCCCTTTCCCCCCAAAACTCACCAGGAGTCTGTGTGTGGCTCTCTCCAGATGTCCCAGGCTCTTTGTTGCTGTGGAGATTCAGCCGGCCATGGGTTGTTCATTAGTGTCCACTGATCCATATGTCACATTAAAGATGGCCTTTGATCAGCCTGGGGGCCACACCGATTTCATAGTAGACAGAAGTAAAAGATGATCTGACCTGTGATGGCCAAGTGTCGAACAATAAAATAATCAAATATGTTTGGAAAGAGGAGATGAAGCCCTGCTTACTTCTGGCTAAGCTCAACAATATAAGTACACAGTCCACAGATTAGAGCTTGAATTTACTTGACATTATTGCCAGTTCAAGTTAACAGATGAAAATTCTAAACAGCCTGGGAAAATCATTAATTCATTCATTCATTTATTCATTTATGCAACAGAAACAAAGAAAAAAGTGTCATTATAAAGAGTTTAACTATGAACTATGTGCTGCATAGTGTTACTTTGGGGCTGTCCGACCCTGGACCCAGTGCACCCGAGCAGAGTGTTCTCTAAGCTCCTAGAGTTGGCAAGAACCCTGCATGCTCCAGCCGCCAGCAGTTTTTCCAGTTGCTTCTCATTTCTGCGGCTGTGTCTCCAGTTCTGCACTGAAAAGCATGATGACTGAGGTGAGCGTGCATGAACGGACCGGTTACACCTCCCTCACACAGCAGTCGACAGCAGCCTGCGGTTCGGCTGGGGCGAGGGCAACACGCGTGTCACAAAGCGCATACGGCAAACTGCGGGACAGTTGTGTCGAGTATTATGCATTGAAGGACAAACTGACTGGTTGAGAACTGAGAGGAAAAAGCGAAGTTTCATTAGAAGCCGAAAGGATGATGTGAACGACACCCGTTCAAGAGTTCCCATGGAGACGAGTGGCCTAGCATACAACACGGGAGGGAGAGAGGGAGAGCATTAGGAGGGCAGGGTGACAAGGGGCAGAAGAGCGATCGTGTGGGATGGGTGAGAGTGAAGAGGTGCTCTTCTGAAAATTAAACTGAAATAAAAAATTTGCAAGACACGCAGAGAAAACCAGCAACGGGGAAAAGGAAAAGGACTTTGACTTTTCACATTTCGGTTTCATGTTCATACACAATCTTTCTTCACGTTGTGCTACATTATAATTAGTATGCTAGCCTAGAGACAGCGTCGCAACAGATAATGCTAGTTACGTTTGGTAAGCCTGATATTTCATGGTGTAATATGTAATGGTTGATACTTAAAAGCATATGTGCTCCCTTCTTGTACACCAGCCCAAGGTCTGATGTGGAGGCCCAAACTGTGTCTCTTTCCTTATTTCATACAGGTTAGTTTATTTCAACTCTTAAAATATTTACTTGGGTGTTTCAGCACCACTGACCATAAACCTCCACCTCTTTATGGAGGGCAGTAAAGGGAAGAGAAAAAAGAAAACCAAAGAGCATGTCCATGCCTACTTCACTCTTTGATCTCTTTCCTTTAAAGAGTTCTTCCACCAAAGTATTTTCTTCTCTCTCTTCCTTCTTTCCTTCTCTTACTCCTTTCCCTTTCTCTCTCTTCCCGTTTCTCTCCACTCCTCTCTTTCGTTCTTTATCTCCTTTCCCTCTGTCTCTCGCTGTGCCCAGGTTTTTTTTTTTTTTTTCTCCCTGTTGGCATGGCTCCTGTTTGTTTTCAGCCATTTTGGGGACTGGCAGGACTCGTAACAAACTGCTTAAATGGCGTCCTCTCCCTCGCTCATTCTCTCCCTCTTTCACTCTCCCTCCCTCCCTCGCTATCACTAGGCTTTGTGTACATGGACTACAGAAAGGAAAGTGTGCATGTGTGTTTGTTGGGTAAGAACAATAGTTCCCAATTAAAAAAAACAAAAACAAAAAAAACTGTGTGTGTGTGGGGGGGGGGGTGGGCGTGAGGGGTTGGAATTAAAAACGAGGATGGGAAAGTGAGGAGGCAGCTTGTGGAATAGGGGGAGATGGATATGCAAAAACACCCTAGAATCGTGTGTCCGAACCAAACTGAAAGAGAGATCAGGAGAGGGAGAGCGTGTGCGTGGCGAGTAGGCGAGAGAGAGAGAGAGAGAGAGAGAAGGAGAGAGAGAGAGAGAGAGGAGGAGGGGGAGAGCCAGAGTGTGAGAGTTGTTCCTGCTTTTGGGTCTGTACATAGTGCTGCCTGTGTGTGTGTGTGCACGCGGCTCTCCTTGCCTGTGCTCGCTCCCTTGCGCGCGTGCACACACACACACACACACACGGGCACACGCAGACAAGCACACACAGAACGAGGGAGGGAGAGAGAGAGAGAGAGAACACATCGCAGCAGAGATGCAGCAGGAGGTTTTCCGAGGTACGTTGTCTTGTTGTGTGCTTGCCTAGCGGAGAAAGGGAGCGAAGGAGAGAGACTCTTTTCTCTTCTATTTCTCATTCTACTCTTCCTCCTACCTCACGCGCTGCCTTAGCACTATCATAGCGATATTGTTGTTTTGGTTCTGCGTGGACATGAGAAATGAGTGTTGTCCTGTTTGTGTGTATGTGAGCGCGCATGTGTGAGTTGGTTTGTGTGTGTGTGTGTGTGTGTGTGTGTGTGAGTGTGTGTGTGTGTGTGTGTGTGTGTGTGTGTGTGTGTGTGTGTGT
>JAOXYF010000012.1:11312309-11327915 GCA_028565775.1 Sternarchorhynchus goeldii | reverse complement strand
TGTGTGTGTGTGTGTGTGTGTGTGTGTGTGTGTGTGTGTGTGTGTGTGTGTGTGTGTGTGTGTGTGTGTGTGGTGCTAAACAAGGCCTGCCTCCCTTATCCTCTCCTCTTCTGGCTCAACCACGCAGTTCTTTTTCAGGGCCGATGACTCGCTCAGTTATAACTGAAATGAAGAGCAGCTACATGTTTGTAAGAGATACGTTTTACCGAGTAAGTGTGGCTTTGAGATACTTTGTATCGGAGCAATTGAGAATTACCGAAACTGTGCAAGTGTTGTTTTTGGAATGTACCAATTTGATAAAAACAAGGCACGACAAAACTGGTAAATGCCATCGAATAATGTTGCTTAAATTTGGGTGACACACATGGCTAGTTTAACCATCGCCACCTTCCTGTTGCTTTTTGCGTGAAGCTGGTTTAAAACATTCATGAGGACTAACTAGGGCCAGAGGGCTCACAGGATTCGTGATGTAGGAGGGAGCAGTTTGCCCCTTCAGTCTTACAAAAAGGTTTAATGGGTGTGGATTTTTTTTTCAACTTGTCTTTCAGCTTGTCACTACCCAAGTGTACAATATATATATATATATATATATCATGCTTGGTATCTTTTAGTATATGTTATGGTTTGGTACGTTATGACTTTATGAAGTCAGACAGCCCTCCATGTTTCTGTTATGGTAATGCTGTATTTATTTTAGATTTCTTAACCCAGGGTAACCCCCTAAATTGAAGGTACAACAGAATATAATCTTGGGGAAACACCTATGGACAGTGGATTGGTGTTAATGTTACCCATTTCATGTGTGGGTCTCACTCCCCTTTGACTCTATTATGGTGAAAGAAGTATGGGAAACACTTGCTGGGTTGAAAGCAAGTGGGCCGTGACAGTTGTGGCACAGACGCATGGGCACAGTTGCCAGGGCAGACGCATGGGTATAGTTGCCAGGGAAGGGCATATCGTGGCGACGCTGGTTGTTACGCGGGGTGGGGGGTGGGGGGGGGGCAGCGTCGCATAAACATTCTGCGTTTGAGCATCGCAGGGATGTGGAAGAAGGACGGAAACCACCACAACCTCTTAACCCCATCATACCTCCCTGTCCCGCCCCCTTTCTGCTCTCCCCTTCGTAAGCGCTCCTCTCCTTTTCCCTCCCCGCCCTCTCCTCCCTTCCCCTCCCGCACGGCTGACTCTACCATGTTTTTTTGGAAGGGGGGTTGCACAGAGTTCAGGATCTGCTGACGGCCCCTTCTTCACAGCGCAGCCCTCTCGCAGGACGCCTCCAGCGCTGCCTCCTCCCGCTAGAACCAGGCGCTCCGCCTCACCCACTACCGATAGGAAATGGAAGAACTTTGAGCTCCCATGCCGCATAAGTAGCTTCCTAATCATCCTCCTCTTCTTTCACGGCCAGCGTAAAGTGAGAGAACTCTTCCTGTTTAACGTGGTTTAAGTTGAACAGAGCGAAGGACCGTAGCACTTCGTAGACGCTACAAAACGACGACGTTATACTGACGTATCTCCCTGTCCACCCCTACCGTTCTGTCAGTTGCTAACGAGTTTCACACAAGCTGCCTCGTTTTACTCCAGTCACGCCGTGTGGAGGGGAGAAGCAGGCCAGTGTTTGTTTTGCTTGTTATTTTACAGGCCGCGGATGGAGCGTGCGTGAGGCCGTATTTTTAGGGTGGTGCATTCGCCTGCATGTTTGTCGCTCTAACCGTCTTAGGCGGTTGCATGTTTGAGTAGGGGGTGGGGTTTAAAGGGGGGGGTAGGGCTTCGAGCTGCGAAAGCCCCTGTCACGCTTGGCCAGCCCCTTGAGCTAGAGGCACGGCTTGTTGGGGGGCAGAGTGTGCGTCATGCACAAAGAGAGATAGAGAGAGAAAGAGAGATAGAGAGAGGGAGAGGCAGATGTGTTTCCCCATCCATAGTACAATTGATGTGAAAATGTTGACGTGTGGAACCCCTGAACGCACTGTGTGCTTTAAGCTGACATATACGTCTATTAAAAGAGGTGCAAGAGAGGTCATTTTTTCCTTTATACTTCACATAGCATACAAGATGTAATAGATAAGCAGCGAGCGATAAAGGGCGTTTATTTCTAACCTACGCCTGTTCCGTCTTTCCCTCTCAAATCTCTACTTTATGTAACATCTATAATTACAGTCCTATTTCTTGGTGCTTCCTTTGCACAGTGTCAGTGCTGGTGTTTGTGGTGTGCTGGTGAAGCTACCTGTCAAGTAGTTTGTTTACAGGCAACCCTGTTCGTATGTGCCTGCAAGCTTGCAAATGTGCTAGGTATGTGTGCGTGGTTGAAGGACTGCGTGTTCGTCCCTGCTAATGTGCGTGTCTTGTGTCCGTGTGTGTGTGTGTGTGTGTGTGTGTATTTGGCTGTTCCTGTCTCTGGCCTGCCTCTTTTTCACCGCCGTCTCTCTGTCTCTATGTTATGCTCTAGCTCTCTCTCTCTCTCTCTCTCTCTCTCTCTCTCTCTTTCTCTCTCTCGCGCGCGCGCGCGCTCCCTCTCTCGCGCTCCCTCTCTGCAATAACAGTGCTGACCTAGTTTCAGTGTGTTCAGGGCTGCCTGTGGAATTTTACAGAGGCCTGCCTGCCTGCCTGAAATGCAGGCAGAGAATCATGACTGGGGATTTTTCTTGTGTCGCATAATTATAACTTAATTATAACTAAATATACTGTCATTTTTATAAAGGTGAAAAAAATATGAGGCAAACAAACTTATTTTTAAAGAGTATGTGTGGATGTTGAAAAAATGTTTAAACTGCAAACAATACAAAAAAAGTAAATAATATACTTTCTACGTTACCTTAATTAGATAAAAATGAAGAGCAAATCAGTTAACATTCAACCACACTCCTCTACTATCAGATCAGCAGAGTTCACTATCACCTCTGTTGATCTGTTAGCATCAAACTTCAACATGTGCCGCGAAATCACATCATGTGACCATAAGTACAACCTTCTTGATATCTGGGGTTCTACAGCACTGGTGCAGTTTAAGCGTGATGCCGAGAGTTCACTCTGTTCTGTGAGCAGACTGAGTTTTGCAGCGTTCTGTGAGGTGATGGGAATACTGTGGCACAGTAGGACTGATTGCTGAGATTCTTTCCGTCATGCTGAAATGAGGGCTTGAAACGGGACTGACTGAGTTCACTGAGTTGTTTCTGTGTAATTGCCATTTCATTTGAATGTGTGTGGACTTTTTTTTTTTCTTGTGGTTTTTTTTTTTTTTGGAAGACATGACTTTAATCACAGTGTGCATGAATTGTCAGAGGAAATGCTACAATTTGGTTACTGAGGTGCATTTTTCATTTCATGAGCTTTTCTTCTACATTCTACTACGTCTAACCATCTAGCAACTTTAATTGAAATGCCACCATTAATTGAACTTAATTTAATTTAACTGTTTTGTTCTGTTTTTACAGGTTTAGGGGTGGGGTCATGGTGTCCGAAATGGACGGCTGGCACACGCTCTACACCAGCATTGCACCCTTGGAGCTAATTGAACAGTGCCTGGTTGGCCGCGCTCCAGTCTGTGAAAAGACACAATTCCACATCCATCTAAGAGTCATCACCACCTACAGCATCCGCTTCCGAGAGCTGAGATCTTCTTCACCTGACTCTCCTCCTTTCCCGCATGCCCGCCGATCTTCCGTTTCAGTGGTGGGCCCTGTTCTAGTGTTTACCTCGCTCTGTTCAGTGCTCTTGACGTTGCTGAACCACGTCTATACATCCTGCTTCCGTGACAGTCTATCTGAGGTGGACTGCAGTCTCAAAGAACATCCCAGAGGATTTGAGGAAAAGAATCAAATGAAACACAGAAATAAACAGATGAGAGGAGACAGGATGGGTGAGGGAACAGATGAAGTGGAGAGTGCCAAAACTACGAGAATATCCCTCAGTTTCCCCATCAGTGCTGGACTGCCTGGATTCTCTACACAAAAGCAATGTTCTTTAATTCATCCACCTTCCTCCTCTTTGACATGTGACAGGGAGACCTCAGACGGCAGTGTGTGGAAGGAGGAAACTCTTAGAGACAAACAGTTGTCCAAAGTATCAAAATCGACCTACACACCCTGCTCTTCCTCCTCCACTCTCCCTATTGATCTGACTGCACCTGTCAGCAAATCTACACTGTCTTTTTCTGTGGCTGGTACTGGCCCCCACTTTCCCACATCTGCTTTACACACATCTGCTAACATGGACTACTCAGAGACATCTGGAGCTGGTATGCCTAATGACTACCCAGAACACTCAACCACAGAAACAGCGCATATCTTATTCAACCTGAGTGCGAGAGCGTATCAAGGTCAGGTGACAAAGGACCCGGAAAACCCGAAAGGCAAAAAACGGAAGGGGAACAGCCTACATGTGGAACTGAGCCTACCTCTCCCCAGTATTAACCCACCTTCTTCTTCATCGAACCCCGCTCCCATTTCTCCCTCATCTGTCTCTCCCCTGACTCTCCCTCCCCCATCTTTCCATGACTCCTACCGGGCAGTGCCAAAGCCGGAGCTGCTGTGTGGGGTGTGCCACCGTCTGTTCAGCACCGCCTCATCCCTCACTGTCCACATGCGCCTCCACCGGGGGGGACGGATGCTCAGCTGCCGCCACTGTGGCAAAGCCTTCATCCATAATAAAAGACTGCAGTCCCACGAGGCCACCTGCCGACAAGCACTGCCAGCTTTCCCCATCCAACCCAAAGAGGAACCCTTGGAGGAAGGGGAGGGGGAGAAAGGAGGCGGGGCTGAAGAACAGCGCGGACAGGAGACGGGGCCTGGCCGGCCCCTAAAGAAGAGACGAGGTCTCCATGGGCATCATGGGCATCATGCCAGGGCACTGGTTCACAGTGATGGCCTGAGGGAGGATGATCACTTTGTGAAGGTTGTTGATGGACATATCATTTACTTCTGCTCCGTGTGCGAGCGCTCGTACATGACTCTGTCCAGCCTCAAGCGACACTCCAATGTGCACTCGTGGCGCCGAAAGTACCCCTGCCACTACTGTGACAAGGTTTTTGCTCTGGCAGAATATCGCACCAAACATGAGGTGTGGCACACTGGCGAAAGGCGATACCAGTGTATTTTTTGCTGGGAGGCCTTCCCTACCTACTACAACCTCAAAACACATCAGAAGACCTTCCATGGCATTAGCCCTGGGCTTATTTCAAGTGAGAAGACAGCCAATGGGGGCTATAAGCAGAAGGTTAATGCCCTTAAGCTCTACCGTTTGCTTCCCATGCGCTCCCAGAAACGGCCATACAAAACATACAGCCAGGCTCTGGCTGATGGACTGCTCAAACCTGACTCATCTGTTACTCTGCCTCTGGACTGCAGTCTCCCTCCAGCTCTAGACCCCAGTAAACTGGAGTCCTTACTTAAAGATATTCACCCCCAGGACATGAAAGACATAAAACCAGATCCTGACAGATTCATCATCAAGATGGGGACTGACCCAAGCAAAAAGACAACTCAGACAGAGATGACCACAGAGGTCAGTGACAAAGAGGGGTCAGATGTGCATCTGTCTGGCAATAGCAGCAGTAAAGCCAAGCCCCTCAAGGGTTCAGAGGCAGCTGTTTCCTCTGTCATTACATTTGGACATAGCAAACCCTCAGTTATCATGCATGGCACATCGCTCCCATCCTCTGTCATTGTTCAGAGAAATAAGATTGCCTCTGATGATGGAAAGAACCCCTCCGAGAGCAATCAGGCAATGTCTAAGGCTTCCCAAAAGCAAATGAAAAAGCATAGTCAGAAAGAACATTCACACGGCCAGAGTAGGTGGGATGCATCCAGCTCCAAGACAGAAGACTCTAAAATCCAAAAACCTACAGAGAAACTTCACAAAGGCCGTAAGGCTCATAGCAAGAGTGAGTCAAGCAAGGCTGTGCCCATTTCTGTGGATTCGGAAGCAAAGGGGAGCGGGCCTTTGTGTCAGATCACTGTGCGCATAGGGGAGGAGGCCATTGTCAAAAGAAGTATCTCTGAGACAGACCTCATGAGAGACAAAAGCCCATCCCTCAGCAAAAGCAAAAAGAGCAACCTTCCACATGAAGACCAGAGAGAGCAGCGACACACCCATCACCACCACCGCAAACACCACGGTCATCGCAGTTCCAGCCAGGAAGGAAGAGAGGAGGAGTCCAAGTGGAAAAACCCGAGAGGGGCTGGCAAGGTGAGGAGGTATTTCTTCCGTCAGGAAGTAAGGGAAGACAGGAATGAGCACGACAGAGAAGACAACCTGTGGAGACCCTACTATTCTTACAAACCCAAGCGAAAGGCTTTGCATATACAGAAGGTCAAGAGCTGGCAACGCAAAATGCACTATAAACGATCCCTGAGGTTAATGAGGAGAGCGGAAAAGCTTATGAATCATGTAAACAAAGAGGTAGATGGTGGAGAGGAGGAAGAAGAAGAAGAAGAAGAAGAAGAACACGAAGAAGAAGAACACGAAGAAGAAGTAGTAAAGGAAGAGGAGAAAGAGGTTATTCATCAGAAGGAGGTGAAAGGCAACACACAAGCTGTTTCTGTTTCCTCTATAACTGAGAAGGAGGAAGAAGAGGAGGAGGAGGCCCCTGAAAAGCTTGAGCCCCCTTTCTCTGCAGCTTTATCCCAGCCGAATACTCAATACACAGTTTCCTCTAACATCAAACAACGATGGTCTGGGGAACATGCTTCTGAATGTGGGTCTTGTGGCCGCTGGTTCTCCAGTTCTAGAAAGCGTGATAAACACGAGTTAACACATCTATTTGAGTTTGTGTGCCTCCTTTGCAGAGCTCCTTTCCCCTCTCAGACCAAGTTAGAGGAGCACCAGAGAACAAATCACCCAAAAACCAAACCTCTGTCTACCTCTGCTCCATGTAACTCACAGTTAACAAGCAAAGAAAATGCCATGGACCTACCAGAGGGAGGTGATGCACTGAGCAGGAGATTCTCAGAAAAGAGTAGTCCCGCTCGCTTGGGAAGAAGGCCTTTGACCAGATATACCTGCTCACAGTGTGATAAAGTATGCAAAACAGCTGCTGCACTGAACTGCCACCTGAAGCGGCATGAGCTAGGTAGTTCCACAGAGAATGTGCAGCAAATGTCGGTCACACAAAGTCACAGTTCTGTGATATCAGAGACAGACAAAGATAGAAGCAAAGCCATCACAGGAGAGCATGCACGGGCCATCCCTGTTATAAACTACCCCAAAACAGATTCCCAGCACACGGAAATTCAGCTCAGTGAGGGAAATGTAGTGCACCAAAGAGTAGGTGCTGATGAAAGCCCAAAGTTAGCAATTCACAGTCCACAGTTGTGTACCACATCCTCCCCAGTTAGACTCAGCCCCACAGTTGAAAGGTCAAAGGTCATCTCCCCTGGTCTCCCCAGTGTACTGGTCATGAATGGAGCAGAATGCCTGGACTTCCGAACCCCTGAGAAACGGAATCTAGATACACAAGACCAGAGGAGGAGAAGCCTCACACCTACTGACAGACCAAGTCAGATCTGTCAAATGCAAACAGTGCCAAAGGTTAGAACAGAGACTGACTCTGCATCTATGGCACTGCAAGTAGTCAAGGGTTGTGTTGTTGATGATGAGATAGAAACAGACACACAGAGACACAGGGACATTCACACCAGTGATCGTTTAAACAATTCACAGGAGGCTCAAGATCTTAGGGTCTTTCCAGTATCCAGAGCTGGTAGCAGAAGCCAAGCAGAGGATCTATCCATGCAAACTATACTGGCAAGGGAGAGGGAGCTAATCCAGCAAACTGTACACCAATCTACTATCAACAAAAAGCGATCTACAGATGAAGAAGCAATGCTCATTGTGCCCAAAGAAGAGCCGCTAAGTCCTGTGTCCTCTCCAACATGCTCGGTCATTCAAACCACTCAAAAAGGATCCTCTCAAAGGCACTCACAGTCCCCTTGTCATTCTCCAGGCCCATTAAACCTGCAGTTGCGGCCACATTTGGAACCAAACCAATCACACCCAGGCATGCACGGTGCTGAGAAACAAAGACCTGCACTTCCAACAGGTTCAGGTCGGGGTTGCGAAACCTCTTCTTGTGCTGTGCTGCACCCCCAAGTACCCTGTTCGGAAACAGAGACTAAGGACAGCACCTCTACCACAGTGAGAGATCCTAGGAGGGAATCTGGCTATCCTGTACAGGAGTTTGCACTTCCCTTGATTATACCAGGGGGCTACTGCTCTGGTAAGAAACAAGAGGATCAGATCTTGATGTCTTACCCCCCTGGACCCCTATCTTTTGGGGCATTGGGAAAGATGGTACCCCATACTGACTCAACCAAACTTCCCTTTTACCCTGATCCCTATCACCTGCTCTATGGCCCACAGCTACTACCATACCCATACAACCTTGCAGCTCTGCCCATGGCTCTAAATATGATGGCATCGGGGGAGAAAGTAGAGCCCTTGCCATTCTTACCTACTCTCTTCAATTATGCTGCAACAGGTGCCCCTTTCACAGGAACAGTGCCCCACCCTTTAATGGTCAACCCCAGCCTATATAATAGCAGCAGTAGCAGTAGCACAAAGCGAGACAGTGGCAACCCATGAGTGAATACTGAGGCACAAGCAGTGAAGGAAATACTGTACAGCTTAAAAGAGGACCAGGCCTTTGATGGAAGAGAATTTCTTGTTCTGTTTGTTAACCGAACTACTTGCACAGATCTTTCTTCTCTTTTGTAAAGTAGCAAATCTATAGGTGTAAGTAGGATCAACCATAGTGAAGCGATGGAGGGGTGTTTCGGAGGTAGGGCCAGTAGGTGAAGGGGAGGTGGTGATCTTAAGGTCGAATATCTCTCCGCAACTGGCAAAAACACACCTCTGACACACCGCTCTTCTCCCTCTTTAGAAGAATTAGAGCTTGGTTATATGTCCTCTCAGATTTATTGTGATAATAGGTATAACCAATAAATAATAATCGCTAACAGGGTGTGTGTTTCCAGAAAAAAAAAAGAAAAAAAATATTAGTTAAGTCTGCTTCCCACTAGTGACAGTATACCAATAATGATGTTAATAATATTGATATATTGATACCGCTAACAGTAATGATATGGGGACCGAGCTTTTCATTACAAGCAAAAAGATTTACCTAAAAAGGCTCAACACACTCAACTCAGTGAAGGAAGATGATAGCTTACAGTTTCATGAGTGTGTGTGTGTGTGCGTGTGTGTGTGTGTGTGCGTGCGCGTGCGCACACTCGGGTGTATGTGTGTTTCAGACTTTCATCATGCATGTAGAAGTTTGGGGTTGCTGCCCTCTTACTTTATGTAACTGTAGGTTCTGTTGTGTGTATTTTCAGTACTGGCTTTTATGTGGGTGTCAGCAGACGTGAACGTGTGTGCTTGTGCGCGTGGGTGTGTCGAGGGTGATGTATGCATGCACAGTTGTAGCCAGCCACTTTTGTGCTATAGCAGCCTTGTGCTATATGGCAGTTCCATGGGGATTTTAAGCATAAAAGCATCATTCCTGGACAGGCTGTTACGACCTTTGTAGATCAGCGTGTAGAAAACTTAGATGAGGTTCTTCCTTCGTCAGTCATAACTTAGCAGCTTGATAGCTTAACTACATGTCATACTGGATGGAGCTTGATAGCTTAACTACATGTCATACTGGATGGAGCTTGTTAATATGTGATCTTTTACTAACTAGGTTTTTGGTGGCTTGGTAACTTAAAATCTATGGTAACTGAGGGTTGACTCTACATTTTGCAATGTTATGTACAAAGATTATGTTTCATAGTTTGGTTTGTAGAAGCTGAAGATGGAGTAATTGTTTGGAGGATTCAATGAGGAACTGGACACAAAACTTTGTTAAAATGTCTGTGTACTTTGAGTATCTTATTGTTTCTTCCAGTAAAGAATATAAATCAGCTTAATGTTTAGTGGCCTTCTCCTCGCCAGTGCCCCCTGGTGTCCACAAAAGACACTCTACTCCCTTGACAGAAATCTGGGAGAAAGCATGAGATAAAAGAGAGAAAGAGAGAGAGATAGTGAGTGAAAGTGTGTGAGAGAGACACAGAGAGAGACAAAGAGAGGAAGAAGGAGAGTTGGAAAAGAAGTGAAGCACTGTACAGTGAGTCTGATATTGCCCGTAGAGCTTCCATTATAAAGTCAGAAAATTTATGTTAACGGAGCAGCTGGCAAATGCTGATTTCAGGCAGACGTGATCTTCAAAAGCCTGTTACCGAGGGTTACCAAGCCGAGGGTTCCATTGGCTAGCTGACTCTCTCTCCCCACGTCTCCTCCGCAGTGCACGAAACAGCAAAGGATGACGTCAGCCACTCCTGACGCCTGCACAGGGTCTGAGCTGTAATGCTTAGGAGCTGGAGTGCCCTGAGCACTCCGTAGGAATTTCCTGTTTTTGTATCTTTTTAAACAATATTATTTGTTTATTTTCCATATTTTCCCTTTTAATAGAGAGACAAGACTAGTGCTTGAAGATGGTTTTTCAAGTACAAATGAATATGAATGTAATTTTAGTCATGAGGTTAAAAGAAAATGAGCAGTATGGTAGATGAATTCTGTTTTCTGACTTGAAAAATGACGTAATAATAAAGTGCTATGAGGTATTCACATATATACAGTAGAGTCTTAGAAACATGTCTAGGAACTTGGATTCAATATAATCATAACGCATGAACAACACTTGCTTCTTCAGTATCCTCTGGTATTGTCATTACAATCTTCACTTTCTTTTTCATATGTGGTTCTCTTCAGCTTTCATTTTTCTCTGCTGGTATGCTTGAAATACTATCTGCTGTCAAGCTGTCTTTTTTTTTTTCCAGATAAATCTTTTTGTTCAATCATTTTAAACCTGAAACCAAAAAAAAAAAGAGCAGCCCCCAGTTTGCTTTGTGTCTTTTTCTCAATCACAGCACAAGCTGTGTAATTACAAGAGCCCTTTGCCCAGCCCTCTTGCGATGGTTCCCCCACATTCCCTTTCTCCTTTCCCGTTTCCAAACATTTTCTCCTCTCCTTTTGAAGTGAGTGTGTTTGAAACTGTGCAATGATGCCGCAGCACTGTTGATTTTCAGAGGGTAAAGATTTGTTACTTTACTTGGGAGTAGGTACAAGGAGCTTTTCATGTATCTACATGTGAATGTGCATATGTGTGTGTGTGTGTGTGTGTGTGTGTGTGTGAGAGAGTGTGTGTGTGTGTGTGTGTGTGTGTGTGTGTGTGAGAGAGAGTGTGTGTGTGTGTGTGTGTGTGTGTGAGAGAGAGAGAGAGAGAGAGAGTGTGTGTGTTGAGTGCCTGTTTGTATCTGTACGTTGTACATGTACAGTCTCCACCTGCAGCTGACTGCAGTTCCTTGTGGATAGAGCTACTCAGATCAGGTAATGTATTCATTCCCAGCTTCTGCCTACAGGCTCCATTAATCCCCCAGACTGCTGGGAGGTGATGGAGGACTCGTGCCCTGCTCTGTTTGTAAATACAGTCATGGCCGTTAGCTATGCTGAGGTGTGCTAGAGACAAAAAGGTGGAGCTCGTATACAGAGCAGGTGCTGCTTACATGGTTGCTCACCTTGGCACACAAATGTGCTGCAGAACTGGAGAGGTCCTGTGATGTACTGAACACACACACACACACACACACACACACACAACCCTTGTCAGCACATGCACATGCTTCATTTTATGCATGCTAGCGCAGTGTAAAGTGTACAGTTCTTCTCCTTTCCCAGAATCTCTTGGGGGGGGGGGTGCACGTTTTGAATACCGTACATTATTCCAGACCAGATGTTTGATTGGATTGTTTGCTAGAGGTAGGAAATGAGGTTCGAAAAAAAACCCAAGAAAAAACCTTTACATAGTTTTTACACAGTTGTGTGGGGAAATCCCTATGTTTCTTAATGTCTGTTAACGTGGTCTGTATATGAATGGATGTTCACCCCCTGTGAGCGTGTCCTGGATGTTCACCCCCTGTGAGCGTGTCCTGGATGTTCACCCCCTGTGAGCGTGTCTTGGATGTTCACCCTCTGTGAGCGTGTCCTGGATGTTCACCCCCTATGGGTGTGTCCTGGATGTTCACCCCCTATGGGTGTGTCCTGGATGTTCACCCCCTGTGAGCATGTCCTGGATGTAAGATGTCTTTATTAGGACCATGACATTATAAAACAACCTCTGCTAGCTTGGGATGGTTTTTTTTGTTGTTGTTGTTTTTTTTGCCTTGTTCAAGTCCTGCGATTTTCATAGCTCAATCCTGCTCTGTCATTCATGAACAGGATGTTGGACCCCCCCCCCCTTCTCTGTGATTGGCTCTCACGGTGGGAGAGCAGAGCAACATGCTGAGAGAGAGGGGCCAAGCACAGGTCACTCTGACTGCACATCAAAGCCTGGCTTTGTCTTCAGCAGTTCCTGGATCACACCTCTCACGTTTATTACCTCTTTGCTGTGTGTCCATTGCAAACGTGTAACCAGCAGTGCGAAATACTCTGCTCGTGCTCCTGCTTCAGACACGTTCCTTTCCTCTGAACTCATTCCTCTTCTCTTATCTCACAGTGCTTACAGACCATCTGCTGGTAAATACATCTATAGCATTCCAGATCTTTATATCTTTTGACAGGACTCTGTGTGTTTTGGTCCCGCACCCTTGTGGAGACCTGTGAGGTATAGCCCTTGTGGGAACCTGTGAGGTATAGCCCTTGTGGGGACCTGTGAGGTATAGCCCTTGATTAATGTTGGGGCCCCTGGATCTACCTGGACTCTACATAGGCAGGAAGGGACAAAGCAGACTTGGCCTCTTCTGGGAACTTCATTGAAATGCGTTTTATTGGCTGCCACTGTCCTGGGAGGTGGGGTGTTAAACAGTCCTAGCACCTATCCTAGAGAAGGTGCACTCTTCTGAACGTGCAAACCTCATCCAGACCTGTGAGAGTAGAGCTGGTGGGAGAGAGGGTTTGTGTGTGTGTGTGTGTGTGTGTGTGTGTGTGTGTGTGTGTGTGTGAGTGTCTGTAGTACTGTTGTGTGTGTGAGTGTCTGTAGTTCTGGTGTGTGTGTGAGTGTCTGTAGTTCTGGTGTGTGTGTATGTCTGTAGGTGTGTTATTCTCTTTGGTATGTTTTCCTCCCGTGTTTGATTTCTGGTGTAAAATGAACTACGAGGACAGTAGGTGTCTGTCCACATGCAGCACCTGTGATTACGGTGTATATTTCTGAATGCTACTCGACTTAAGTCGTCCCCCCCTCTCTCTTTCTCTTCTCCCCCTCTCCAGGCGCTTGGATGCTAACCACATCACAGAGGTGCCTGACGGCAGCTTCGACAGCCTGCAGCAGCTGCGTCATCTCTGGCTGGACGACAACAACCTGAGCGAGGTGCCTGTGGGCCCCCTGCAGCACCAGAGCAACCTGCAGGCCCTGACGTTGGCACTCAACCACATCAGCCGTGTCCCCGACAGCGCCTTCGCCAACCTATCCAGCCTCGTCGTGCTGTGAGTGGTTCTCTGCCCTTACCTCTCCACCCTCCAACCCCACCTCTAAAACCCCCCCACCACACTTCAACAATCTGACCTAGATTGTGTATACCCCACCCCACACGTGTATACATACATACACACACACACACACGTGCGTATCTGTTGTGTTCCACACTGGGGTTGTATGCAGCTTTTTTTTCACCAGACCTCTTAACCCTAACCCTAACCCAGGAGGACAGGAACAGCTCAAATGGGCTCAGAATGACAAGATGCTTATTTTTCAGGCACCTGCACAATAACAGGATTCAAGAAATGGGGGGGAACTGCTTCAGTGGACTGGACAACCTGGAGACTCTGTGAGCTTCTGTTTTTATTACTTATTTGTTACAGTGAGTCAAGTCTGGATGTGGGAGGGTGTAACCACAAGACCAGATTATAGAAAGGCTGATAGTAATTTTGCTGCTGCTGCCACTCTGGTTCCCTCTACAGGCAGGGAAGGGTATAACCTATGGTGGAGTCCCAGCCAATCAGAGACTCAGTAAACATTACTTTATGGATATGTACTGGGGTTTTTCAGAGTGCCAAGCACTCACTGGGCTCTGCTTAAGCCATGATTTATCGACATTTTTAAAAGCACCATGACACTTTTAGTTTACATCAAACCAGCCAATAGACGTCGTCTGTGTACATTTTTGTTCATGTTAATAGTTCTGTGTATATGAGGTAGAAAGTGTCCTGACGTCGGTTCAGGGCGTCGTTATCCCAGCACAGCGCAACAGTCCCTCTATGTTACAGTATCTGCATCCTTTTCCGAGCAGAAGAGAAAGTGCCTCCTGTTTCCCACTCGCTGGTCACGGTTCACCTCTCTCTAGGGCCCTGGAGCTGAAGGACTGTCTGTTCATTAATGTGAGAAGTGGACACTCCTAATGAAGAACATAGGAAGTGTGTTTAAAACCTCCGGCTGGGCCTCTACCCTCCTGGGCCTCCCTCCGTCTCTCTCGCTCTCTCTCTCTCTCCATCTCCATCGTCGCAATTCTCCACTTTGGCCGCAATTACGACAGGAAGCGGAGCAATTAGGACAGGAAGCGGACATGCCAACGTCCTCTGTCCCTCAGGGGTAGTGAGACGGGACAGAGGCACCATGCTAGAGAGGGTGGCAGCTAAGGCAAACAACAGAGTGGGGAACTGAACTGAAACAGAGTGGGGAACTGAACTGAAACAGAGTGGGGAACTGAACTGAAACAGAGTGGGGAACTGAACTGAAACCTCTTCCTGTACCTCCTCTTTTACCATTTTGCTCTCACAGGAGAGCGCGTGCACAGGAGAGCGCGTGCACAGGAGAGCGCGTGCACAGCTGGCGGTTCACTTCTTGTCCTTTTTGAGCCGTTGATTAGTAGCCACGCTTCTTGACCTGATTAATTACATTGATTAATTCATTAATACATTAACTCTGTTTAAATGAATCACACCTCCAATGAAATGCAGCCTCCTGGATGCGACCCTGTAGTTCAGTGCACCTGCCTCGTGCTTCACTGGCTCTTCACAAAACACAGACACCTTACTGAGCCCTAAGGAGCTGGTTCATGAAAGCAGGAGATGTTTCTCATTCGAATCCCCGCTCGTAAGGCTCTTGGACGTCACCTTGCTCTCCGTTGCCTGGTCGCGTTTCTGTAAAGCTGCTCTGATGCTCGTCATCGCCAGGGCCGGGCCCCTCAGGACCTCAGGAGCCAGTAGAAGGTTGCAGAGGGAGCTTCCCCCATCATTTCAAATTAGACTGGACAGCCAAGCAACAACAGGACCTAGCATGGCGGTGCGCAACACCACCAGCAGGGGGGGCTTTACTCGTCTCATATAATTACACTTTTCATCCATTTTTTCAGAGACCTCAACTTTAACAACTTGAAAAGCTTCCCAGAGGCCATCCAGACGTTACCCAAACTGAAAGAGCTGTAAGTAGTGGCAGCACTCGTTATCTTCCCCCCTCCTTCTTTGCTCATACTCTCTCTCTCTCTCTCCCTCCCTCCCTCCTTTCTCCTTCTCTCTCTCTCTCTCCTTTCTCTCCCTCCCTCCTTTCTCTCTCTCTCTCTCTCTCTCTCTCCCTCCCTCCTTTCTCCTTCTCTCTCTCTCTCTCCTTTCTCTCCCTCCCTCCTTTCTCTCTCTCTCTCTCTCTCT
>JAOXYF010000012.1:11296452-11312209 GCA_028565775.1 Sternarchorhynchus goeldii | reverse complement strand
TGTGTGTGTGTGTGTGTGTGTGTGTGTGTGTGTGTGAGAGAGAGTGTGTGTGTGTGTGTGTGTGTGTGTGTGTGTGTGTGTATGCACTTGTGAGGAAACAAAAAACCAAAACATGCATCCCTTGAGGCCTGCCACCAAACCAGTGTTTGGTTTTGGACCCCTACCAACCTTTGTTTTTATTCTACCACTGCACACTTTCCTTAAACAAATTAGGCTACTTGTCTGTACCTGTGGCTAACTAAAGACATGAAGGTTGAACACGTCTAAATGAAGCTTTTAAAAGTCCACCAAAGTCATTCAAATTTCTTTAAAAACAAGCAAAAGAAAATTATTCACCAGGTTTTGAGATCCAAAATCTACAATAGGCTGATTTCAAGTTTAAGAATTATATATCATTTAAAAAAACAAACCAATACAAATCATGAAATACCTAAATATCACACGAATTCTAAATTCCTTTATAGTATGATATGAGAAAATAGGAATCACAATTCAATTATCATGCATTACTGTAAACAAAGGTCTAAAATAAGCTAATAAAATTTCACACATAAGCTCATGCACCTTACCAAATTTGTGATTACCAAACCAAAATTCTAACCCTAACTCCCTACCAGTTTATTTCTATCTCTGAGATAACATCTCAATGTCAGTGTTATCAAGAAGCTATCAGCAACCTTTCGTTCAAAAATGTTCAAGAAAGCACAGGTTTTGGTTCCTCGAAACCTGCTTCTATGTTTTGGGAGACATTCCAAAATATGGTCATTGCATTGCATCAGGATATGAGGTTGTCCAGAGAACATCTGTAAAATAAGTAAAAACTAAATGGGACGAAGGCAGAAAAAAGTGTGACAGGATTCACCCATACCGTTCAGACTGAGCTGTTCCTAAATGTGAAACCCACAGCCCACCCCAAAAAAACAACCAGCAGCAAGAGAGATCAATTTGGCTAAAATTTAGTAGCTACACGTGTTCTGCTGTTGGTCATAGTTGTAGGCATGTGACTGATTTGTCTGGTATTGTGAAAATGTAAAGTTACAATTGTGCCATTGTTTTAGAAGTTCGCATATTTGACCATATTTCCTGAAATGTTTGAGAAGTTTAGTTGTTTCTTGTTGACTTTGTGACCATTTAATACAAAGACCAGTTAACACATTGCCAAATCAAGCCTGCAATCTATATTTTATCCTCTTCTCTTTATTTCATTGCTCTAGTTTTCCTGTTCCCTCTGTCCATGC
This sequence comes from Sternarchorhynchus goeldii, assembly GCA_028565775.1. NCBI lineage: Eukaryota > Metazoa > Chordata > Actinopteri > Gymnotiformes > Apteronotidae > Sternarchorhynchus > Sternarchorhynchus goeldii. Next base: position 11,310,971 of record JAOXYF010000012.1, on the reverse strand, counting down.
TACAACCATACAAATAAAGTATTAACCTGATGACATACAAACACTGCTGAATGAGTCCCATCATTGTACTGAAGTGTCAGTGAGTCCAGTGAACGGGACACTGATTGGCAATTAACTCTAGGAACAAATATTTTATAAACCGTTAATCAGTAATGTGCTTTACATTCTACAAGAATCACAAATATTTTCCTGACGTACACAGGAATTTTCAGGATTTTAAAACATTTGTTTTGTGATTATTGAATCACTTTTGCTTAATATAACTAGTGAGTAACTGCATGTTTTTTTAAAAAGAAAATATAAATGTTACGATGTATGTGAACAAGTTATTTATCACAGAACATGACCCTTGTGGGCATGTGCCAGGAGTTGATCTGGTAATGGTAAGCACAGAGTCAGTCTGCAAAGCTTGTAAAGCTGATCAATGACAACAGCCTGTAAATCACTGATTACTATAACAATTTAGTCTGACAAAGATTTCTGATTAATTCGGACAAATATAATATCTAGGCTCTGTTTCTCGGATTAACCTTTTAAGTGCCAAAAGTGACTGTCCAAAGCAGACGTTCATCGTATTTCGTTTTTGTTCCCGTCTGAATCAACGTATTTTGTGGAGATGAAAGCTCCCTGAAGCACTGAGCTTGTGACCCTAGGTATAGTATGCACATACATCCCACGCCATGTGTCTACACAAGGCTTCACTGGAACAGATCAACAACAGTCACGCATCAAAGGTCATCCACCTAGCGAACACAGGCTAATGGGACAGCTCAACTGTATCAGCGCTACAGCTGGAAACCCTCAGTGACCTAGGCATATCTGCATCTGCTTTCATAAGCAACTGCACTTGAACAACCTGTCATCCCTGTTTTCCTTCTTTAATCTTCTTTACCGATAACCAAAAAAAAAATAAAAATTACCATGTCACCTAATTCTTTACAAAACTCTGTGGTATAGATACAAGTCGGTACCATCTCCTGTGAATCTCTCAAGCACCCAGCCAGTTCCATTAAACAAACATCTCTTGTGATCAATATGTGACCAGCGCGGTGATGCCAGCATATTTGGTCTCTGGGCTCTGGCGCTCAGTATGCATTGAAGCAGAGGTTACTCGCTCCACAGGTAAACCCGAACTGTCTGGCTTACCACCTGCTGTTGGGTTTCTCCAGTTCAAAAGCACAGCACTCCCTTGTTCATTAGCTCTGGGCCAGCTGAAGAATGGAGCGAGTGAGAAAAGTGACTCTTCTGCTTTCACTGTGCCAGTGCTTCAGCTGGCTGGGGCTCACAGCTGAGGTAAGTATGAATGTGAATGTGAATTTTTCAAGAATACTATTTGACAATGAACTGCATGCTAAAGAAAAGTGTCTGCTGTTTGTGTGAAATTTGTATGAATCATATGTAGGTTTAACATTATTGTGTGTCAGAATCAGTATCAAGCCAGCATGAAACACGGCTAATAATTTATCTTCATTAATATACCACAAGGAGGGTCTTTTGAATAATTTGTTGACTTTTAGTTCAGATAATTTTTTCTGTTCGGTTAAAAGCAATCAGTGCAGTAACACACTGATGACAACTGGAACAACTTTTACTCTGCTTTTAAAACCAATCTTAACTTTATTAACATGATTCGTTTCACATCATTTCATTCTAACTTCAGAGTGAGGGGTATAACCTTAAAGGATATGCACATAGCCAGACATTTGTTTATGACCACAGTCCTGGTTAAGCATTGCAAAAGTACTTGTGCAACAAGGTAGACTGACTGACCTTTGTTATCTCCATACTGAAAAGAAAGAGTGTTTTATAGTGTTTTTAAATACTAAATACTTGCATGCACCCTCAGTTGAATCTCTGTGTTTCTGTTACTGGAAATCTACGCGTGAACATACTATGTGATTTTTTTCGGAACTAAGATATCTGGGGGGGAGGTCATCAACCTTGGCCACAGACAACCTTCCTGGGCACCGTTAATGCAGACGTGTGCGAATATCTCGGAGGTGGCAAGGTCCGTGTATAAGAATTGTACCAGAAACCTATATATTGCTATTTTTCACCAGCTTTGGCCTAATGCGCTTGCATACATTGAGCCTTTATTTCAATTTCTGATAAGTAAGGCCAGATTCAGTGCTTACTGTACTTACTATGGTGTTTCTTGCCCTGCAGTATCAGGTCCTTTTTTGAATTCCGAACCCTTGATCCAGAGGGCACCATATTCTATGGAGACACCAAAGAGGGTCGTGACTGGTTTGTGCTTTTACTACGGGATGGGGTACCTGAAATGCAGATAGGGAAAGCAAACATCCTGGTCAGTGTGAAGGGAGGACCCAAACTGAACGATGGAGTCTGGCACAAGGTAACTGGCACACCACCACCCAATTCCTACCATATTTCAGCAATACATGCCCTATTTAACTCATTTACAATTAATTAATATTAGTTAGTATTGAATTAAAATTAAAATTATGTCATATTACTGGCAACACTAGAAATGAATGAAATGAAAGTAGTATATGCATGATTAGATTTCACTTTGTTATTTTGCTCTTCGTTTTATTTTGCTGTGTGTGTTTTGTTGGAGGTGGAAGGACTATATGAACACAGGGAAGATCACAGAACACACAAATGAAACAAGGCCAAAGTTTGTTGACATCCTTTAATGCATTCATAACAACATGTTCAAAGATCTTCTCTATCAGGAGAAGGTTTATCATAAAGCATCTATTCTTCCAAGGCCCTAGAGAAGAGATCTGAAGTATGCAGAATGTTGAGGGAACTTCGATCAGAATAGAGCTAACATTCAAACCTTTTGTGCAAAAAGAAATGGCCATGATGAATCCATACTTCCACGCTGTGAAGTACAGTGGGTTCATTTGTCTTTGTTAAAGGGATGGTTTGTTTAAAAAAACCCAAGGGAATACTTGTAAAAAATAAATAGAATATGACAAGAATATGACTTTTTTCCACACCTACACAAACATTTTTGCCTGACTCTGGGGGGTGAGATGAAGGGGAAAGTTGACATACAAAGACCAAAGATTCCTGCTGGATTTGATCCCACCTCATCAAACAAAAGAAACTCTTAGTTCAGCAGCCTTGGCAAAGGAACAGGGTACAAAATTCAGGGGTGCCAATAACTGTGGCATATTTTGTGCTGAGTGATGAAATCATGATAAAATATAACAGTCTCTGATAAGAAAGCACATCTGAGAAACAATAGCTACTATGAATAGTTTTATAATTAATAATAATTGAAGATGGCATTAATTCCAGGGGTGCTATGTATGCGGTCCTGTTTCTAGAGTATATTCTTTCTAGAGTATATTCTTTGACATAATGATCATTTAGAGTATGTGCTAATAATATGTTTGTTAATCAGAGCAGAGCCTCCTCTCTGTTCTAGAATATGTTAAAAGCGGAACTGGGGGACTGTTAGGATTAGGAGCATGAGTGTTGTGGAAAAAAACCTCACCTTTAGTGTAACAGTGATTATGCTTTCTAAGACACTTTTATTTTCCGATTTTTCATATTTGCCAGTTGGAGCTACGCAGTGAAGGAAAGTATGTGATTCTGGAAGTGAATGGTAAAGTGGAACTGGTGGTTGGTCTCTATTCAGACCAGACAGAGGACATACTGACAGGAAAAATACGGCTTGCTCTTGGAGGGATGATGGTGGAGCATGAGAGGCTACTACACCCGGTTAGTCACGTGTCTGACCTTTTCTTTCTGTTCCTCGCTGTTCCTTCGCATTGGTCTTACTAATCTGCGCTTGCGATAGACATGAAGACACACACCTCTGTAATCTCCTTCTCCTCTGAGGGGCTGAAATCTTAATCCGTCCCTCCGTTTTTGCTCACAGTTTAAGCCAGAGCTGGATGCATGCATAAGGGAAGGTCAGTGGCTAAACCTCAGCATACCCTGGAACACAGACCCGAGTTGGGAGCTCCATCCTTGCTTCCCCAACATCAAGAAAGGCAGTTATTTCCCTGGGACTGGATTAGCCATATTCAATACATCCGGTGGGTGAGAGGTGCCATTTCAGTTTTCGGTTGGGCTGCAAGGATAAAAAAAAACAAAAAACCCATTTTGTTAATAAAAATGGTCTACTAGAGAATTACTTTTTAATGTACACTTTTTGATATAAAAGCATTTTATTAATGTTTATCCATTTTATTCACATTTTGTTAGCAATATACATTGTTGCCTGGCTGAGAATCATCTTCACCCTCCTTCAATGTTAAACTAGTTAGATGACAGACTCACAAGTTTGCTGTCTGAACTTAGCCAGACAACCCTGTGATCCAGATTGGGAGGCACAGCAAAGGGAAGTGGAAACGGCAGAAACAACCCTGTGTGTAGTGCATATTCAGTAGGGGTACATTTATAAACTGCCCTGTGTGTAGTGCATATTCATTAGGGGTAGCTTTATAAAAACTGCACCTGTTGCATTTCTTTACATCTTAGAAGATAATCACAGTGATAATGAAAGCGGTGTAAGGATGGCCACTAACAGGGCATAAGCTGTCTTTACCAAACATAGTAGGGGCATGAATTTGACTCCCTAAACAACTGATTTATCAGAAAAAATAACTGTTCTGTGAAACATTAATTTGTATATTAACACAGATCTTCCTGGGGTGGAAACGGAGGAGAAAGGAATCACAATTGAGGTCTATGGATCTTGGCATGGGACATTACTAAGCCTTCAAAGCACAGGTTTTGAGTATATTCATATATCAGAGGCTGAAGAACACAAGAAGGACAAGGTATGAAGGCATTAAATGATAAACCACCATGCTATTACCAAAGCTTACACAGTGTAAATTAGAAAGATGAAATTCCCAATGCCAATATTAACTACTTGAAGAGAACCTAATCAGTCATTTCAATGATAAAAGCAAAGCTTTGTGTTTGACGTTCGTTGTTAGGAAATGTGATCATTTATCATCACTTTAATAGTGCCTTAAAACCCTTCAATACAAATTTGACTAGAAGGAGATAAAATTAATGAAAAATTAATCACAATGTATCATAAAGTGATTCATATTAACTTACAATAGCTAGAGAAAAACTGTTCTTCTGAGGTGCTTAACTCAGTGTGGCTCTGCCCTGGCCTAAGGGCTCGCCAGATTAACCATGTCTTAACCAGCATACTTCAACCAGTTCCCAGGACACCCAACCCAAGATATTATGAGCACCGAATACCCAATACAGACATACTGGGAGCTGGGTTAGAGGATAAAAGGGCACCATCTGGTGGGATCTGAGGACTGGTTTGAAAATTACTTATCAAGTTGATATAACTTGTTAGCAAAAGGGTCTATTTATAGGAATGTACTGCACCTTCTTTTGAGTAAGTTTAATATGATTAACAGAACAAAAATATTTATTTTAAATGTAAAATTGGTGGAGAATTTATCAGGTTCATCTTCCATTTGGAGCTTATTTACGCCTAAGTGTAGAATTATTCAGGCAGTTTAAAAACGAGTGTTGGCCGCCACAAAGGAGGAATTAAAATCTACCTGCAATGTTGATTATTTGCTGATGGTTATTTCATAAGGTCTGACAAGGTTACAGGACTGTAACTAGCTGGTATTTGTCATACTTATGAAATGTAGATTTGAATATATTGCTATTTAAGGAAAATAATATCCATAACAGACTGAAGTTATATTTTGTCAAATGAAGCACAGCCCTAATTTCAACATATTTCTTTCCATAAACCTTTTATATGTACTAATGCTAAATGTCATAAAAAAATATACATATACCTCCGCTATCTTTCTGAATCACACTTGATCACTATTATAGGATTTTACCACAGAGGAAGAAGAAGGATCTGGCTCTGGAAACACTGTTCATGCTCTTGGAAGCCCCAAGCTGACTTTGACCATACTGAAACATTCCCTGATGCTTAATGGTGAAACACATAATGAAGTTAAAAGCTTTGACTTCCTCTCTATGTGGAGAGAGGGAATGCTCTTAACATTCGGTGGCAAGCCAGGTAACTTTGTGAGAAGCTGCACCCTAGGCCACTTCATTTAATAAGTATTGCTGCGCTTAGTTAAGCACACAGCTCATTTGTGAACTCTTTCACAGGGGAGACCAAGGATGCAAAGAGTTCACATCACCTCCATGGCTGTTTGGAGAGAATCCTCATTCAGGGACAAGACATCGATCTTGATTGGGCCTCCTTCAAGGACACATCTGTTTCATCCCATAGTTGTCCTGCCAAAGCAATGAATGAAACATTCAGTTAACCGATAACTACCTATGAATAAGCAGATGTTACATTTTCACTTTCTATCTCTTCTCACTCATAAAGGAATCCTTGAAAATACAACGAAAATATTCTATATGCTGTTCTGACATTACTATATGTAAATGTAATGTCACACCTAAGTTTCCCTCACATTGTGAATGTTCAATGATTTTTTTCTTTTTTTCCCGTTTGTATTCACCTGTAATTACAATGTATTAAACTTATGATGGAATATTTTACAGTAGCAGACACTCTTAAAGACTTTAGCATATGTTAAGTGCTCAGCAGATATAACTATAACTTTAAAAATGAATCAAGTGAGTGTTATTAAAATGATTAATAGAAATGACATCAAAATAACAAAATAAACATCATAGAATGCCACAACAATAAACTCTTACGCAGCTGTGCTAGGGTTAGGCTGGCTGCACGTTCCTGTCCTCTGGTACTTTCTCTGGTGGTCTTAGAAGATTGTTTCTTCAGTGAGTTTCAATGAATGAGAAGGAGCGCTCAGAATACCAGCAATTTAAAAATCGTTTGTATTCGGATGCCATCTAGTGGATATGTTCTACATAGCCGTCAGCTATAATATAGTTTCTTAAATTTGCGAACAATTACATATGACTGCCTAAATCTGTAGTAATTTGTCTAAAATCACTCTACACAGACACTATACAAGCAAGCTGTCTTAGCTCACAATTTCAAAGTGCTGTTCATGCAGTGCATTCCATTTCAGTATTACACTGTTTGATCGTACTATTAGTAGTTATAGCTTGCCCTTTTGAATACACATATTTTATTGCGTTTATTTGCGATAATATGTTTGTTGCCCATTATTGGTCAAATGTACAATGTTGACACGAGATCATCCGTGTTAGAGACCTGCCACTTTCAGTTTTCTATTGTCGCAATCGTCAAACAGTGTCGTGAAGCGTGCCGCCCCAGCGAAGATGGCGGCCGAGCTGCATCCGCGCAGCGGAAAACTCATCGGACTGTCGAACTCGAACCGAACAGCACAGCGAAATCAGTCAGTGCAGGAATTTAACCATGGTTTGGTCCTCAGTCGAGAACCACTACGGGATCGCGATGTCTTTACCGTGCGAATTGACAAAAAGGTAAACAAGACACCACCAGTCCAATAGCAGGGGGGGAGGTGGGAGTGGAGTTGTGGATCCCATAGTTAGCTAGCTAGTTGGCTAACTATCAATCCTAGCTAACGTTAGCTACGTCTGTCTGCAGTGCTCGGCTCCATGCACCCTAGCCTAAGCGTGCAAGGTCCGGTAAGGGCATTTTAGTGATAACTAATGCAGAGACTGGAATGTGGACAAGGGAGTTTCGCCCTGTATGTGTTTTGGAAATGTTTGAAAACTGTCGTAATGAATGTCTTGCTCGGTTGTTGGTCTTGATGTGTTAGCTAGCTAATGATGCTGACAGCAAACTTAGGCTAGCCATTATTCGGCCAGTTAGCTCTAGCTACTGTCTTGGCCTGGGTGCCGTGGTGGGTTTGTTAGCTAGCTGACTAGATAAACCAGCGTTATAGATTTAGCTATGGGAGAAATGACTGAAGCACTGTAATTAGATCATACTCAACCCTTAGACAGCAGTCATTGCAACTGACAAACAGGTATATCCTAGCTACCTAGCTAACCGCTAGCTATTCTGTCTAACCTATAGAAATTTCGGGTAACATCTAGCTTGCTGGGTTAGCTGTCTCTAGCTGACTTGCTAATGCAATTGCTAGCCGGCTCACTGACAGCCGAGTTAATTTCATGACAGCTCAATTTATTGTTTTGGATGCGTTGAACGTGCTTACACACAGGAGATATCGTTCTCTCCCCATTAGCAAAATGTACATAGCTAGCTATAGAGCTAATTAGTTAGCTCATTAGACTTATCGTAAACAACGTAGCCGAACTAGGTTACAGTAGTGACATTTAACTAATAAGAGTGAACGTGTTGTTATTTAAGATTACCTATTTCATAATACTGTTAACTGGATATATTTTGAGATTTATGTCAAGTGTGCGTTATAGTTGGCTAAATTTGAAGGACTCTCAATAGCGTCCTCTATATGACTTAAGATGTCTCCATGTTATCTGTTTAGCTCTGTATGTGGTCTACGGATGATTAGGATTTTAACAAATTTTATAAATTTCAGATGAGAGAAAAGTATAGCCTACTTAAAGGCTACCATTATAAATAAAGCTTGGATTAGAATTTGGTTAGTTTGGTTTTCTTAACGTTACCTTTGAGACAAGATTATTTTCGTTAATTGTAGATTTATCCGTAAACAGTTTAGTTAATGGCCATACTTATATGAACCTAATTTTCCTGTTTCCGTGTTGGTCCGAAAGGCAGCTCGTGTCCACTGGGCAGTAGTTTGCATGCCATGCGTATAATTGTAAACAACTCTTACGCACAAACGGGCAGGCTGAACTCTTTTTTGATTTTAAACTTGTTCTGCCAGTGAAGTTAAGCCTTTGTTTAGTCTTAGCGTCCTAATCTATTGTCTGACCCGTGCAAAAACCTGGACACTGGCCATTTTGCTTTTCTCTCTGCAAATATCGCACATTTTCTGTTAGTTTTTGTATCTGTGAGGCCACATATGCACCTGCATTTAGAGGACCTGTTATTTTGCATATCTAATAATGCAATTTTCTAAATATTTATATACATTGTTGACACAAATTCTGGTTATGCAAATTTCTCAGTTGTGTAGCCAGCTGTGATAAGTTCTGCTACCCCACCACACCATATGTGACCTTTCACTCAATGTTCTTTATTCCAGATCCACTCAGCTGTGTACTCTGTATCACTGAGAGAAAGGCGGTAGGCAGAAGAGAAAAACAAACTGCTTCATATCCTGCCATAAATAGCAGGAGAGCTGGGGAGATTTCTTTCCTTTGTAATGTTATTTCCTTTGAGACACGGGAGATCAAATATAGTGTTGTGGTTTTACATGATAATTATATTACTTGAAGGTGATCTCTGAAATGATGCAAGTATTCAGAGATAGAGCTTGTTTATGTTTTTTGAATGATGCAGTGCATCAAATGTAACTATAGGCAAAGATAAGCATTTAATCATTTGAGTCATTTTGAAATCTGTGTTCTTTATTTGCATAGGGTGGAAATTAGAATGAAGACATTTGTAATGAACATATTTGTTTTGATTTTAAAGGATTTGTACTGTGATGGAAGTGATCTCATTTCCCAAACCTTAATAATAATTTTTTTGGTACAGGTATGCATATACATGGTAAAATGTTAGGAATGTTGGATCCTACTCTGAGCTACTGTAACCACTATGCACAGGTGAACTCGTGGAGCGGCTCCATAGAGATTGGCGTGACGGCCCTGGACCCAGCTGCGCTGGACTTCCCCAGCAGCGCCACGGGTCTGAAGGGCGGCTCCTGGATTGTGTCGGGCTGTTCCGTGCTGAAGGACGGCCGCTCGGTCCTGGAGGAGTACGGACGCGACCTGGACCAGCTGGGCGAGGGCGACCGCGTCGGCATCCAGCGGAACGGGCGCGGCGAACTGCACCTGTGGGTGAACGGGCAGGACTGCGGCCCGGCCGCCCGCGGCCTGCCCCCTCGACTGTGGGCCGTGGTGGACCTCTACGGGAAGTGCACACAGGTGACCGTGGTCAGCTGCGAGCCACCGCCTGAGACGGACAGCGAGGAACGTGAGGAAGACGAGGAGGAGGAGGAGGTGGTGGTGGTGGAGGAGGAAGAGGAAGAGGAAGAGGGGGGGCAGGAAACGACAGCGTTGGCACCTCCAGCTGCTCTGATGACGGAGTCGTGCCGAGACCACGCGGAGAGGAGTGGCACTGCCTTGCTTCCCGCTGTTCATTCTACAACCACCGTCATAAACGGCTCAGCAGAGGAAGGTAGAGACCAACTGGTTCATGCTTTTGGAGTGTGTGCACATAATTACTTATTGCTGTGCAGATAACTAATGACTTAAAAGGTGGGTTTTAGGAATTTATTAATTTAGGCATGTTGGTTTTTTTGCTTGGTTTTTCTTTTTTTGCTCTTAGTGCCTGACGTTGCTAGAGGACATAACAGACCAGACAAGTTTCCTAACAACTTTGAGTCAGATACAGGTAAGATTTATCCTCGATTCAGCTGCATTTGAACAAAGTCGCTACTCCTTCCGTCATCGTCCGTGTGAAGCACCGTGTTCTGTTTTCTTTCCTTTCTTTTCTACCCGTTCAAGTCCTTACAGAGCACCAGTTATTCGATGTGTTCAACAATGCCATTGTCTCCCTGTATCGCTCAGAAGACGAGGGCGGAGAAGACTCAGGGCTGGGAGGGGCCAGGGGCGGGAATTCGGATTCTTCCAGGGGGTGCTCAGGAAGCAACGGCCGCGGAACCAGAGGAGCAATGGGAGAAAATGACAGTGGAGGCGGGACCGGTGGGGGGGGCAGCACAAGTAACAGCCCATCAGGAAGCGCAGGGGGCATGACGGGGGTGGGTGCGGGCAGCGTGACCACCAATGACGCGCTGCTCTTTCACGAGAAGTGCGGCACGCTGATTAAACTGAGCAACAACAACAAGACGGCAGAGAGGAGGAGGCCGCTGGACGAGTTCAATAACGGAGTCGTCATGACAAACCGCCCACTCAGGCACAACGAGATGTTTGAGGTGCGTGTGCCCTTATTATCCTTGGGGTGGGGAGGGGTGGGGGGAGGGGAAAGAGAGTGTGTGCATGCATCTTTGTGCGTGTCTGTGGACTAATGCTTATGTTGGGCATTTAGAAAACATTTTAATGCTGTAAGCAGCTTCGCAAAAAAAGAAATCAATAAATCATATCTTATGGTACTGTGTGTGTTAGATTCGCATTGATAAACTAGTGGATAAATGGTCAGGATCTATTGAGATTGGAGTGACAACCCACAACCCAAACAGCTTGGACTACCCAGCAACCATGACCAACCTGCGCTCAGGTGTGTTTATGCCATGGGTCTCTCACTGATGCATCACACACCACCAACCTTTGGTGAAGGCTTTTGTTTTTAAAGTGTTAAACGAAATAAGAAATGTTAGTATCCCCCCTAATTCTGTCCACATTCTGTTGTCAGGAACGATCATGATGAGCGGCTGTGGGATTTTGACCAATGGGAAAGGGACGCGGAGGGAGTATTGTGAATTCAGTCTGGATGAGCTCCAGGTGAGCAGTGGGTGTGTGTGTTGGATGGACAGGAGTTGTCATCAGCACGTCACAGTGTGGTGGTCTCAACTGGGTCCTCTTAATCATGTGTCGATTCTCAGGAAGGGGATCACATTGGGCTTATGAGGAAAGCCAGTGGAGCATTACACTTCTACATCAACGGAATAGATCAGGGTGAGCAAATGCCCTATTGAAATCATCTTTATCTTGAAGCATGTCTTTCATCTGGGAGTTGGCCTCGGGTTCTTAACTTCGGCATTTAGTAGGAAAGAGAAAAGTTGGTTTATGGTTACAGCTCGGCTCCATGCGAGTGACGGTGCCGTGTTTGTGGTCCTGCAGGTGTAGCTGCTGCTCAGACCCCAGGCGTGGTGTACGGGGTGGTGGACCTCTACGGCATGGCTGTTAAAGTCACCATCGTCCACAATCACAACCACAGTGACCGCTTACGCCGCAACAACGCCATCATGAGGGCGCTGTCGCCAGACGTGGGGCGACCCCGGCCCGCCCTCTCCCTGACCCCCGACCCAGAAACCCCAGACCGCCTGCTCTTCCACCCGAACTGCGGCCAGAAGGCGGCCATCATGGGAGAGGGCAGGACAGCGCTGAGGCCTCAGTGAGAGAACATTGCGAGATCTTTTGTCTAGGAATGACCGCTAGCCTTATGTGGGTGTCTTTTGAAAACATTTGCTACAAAAGGACAAGTAATTCCTGCTCGAGGCAAATGGGTTTTGGAGTTTTTGTCTTCGTCTTTCTTAGGCTCGTTGCTTTTTCTCTTTTCTCTGAAGCGCGACCGACGATTTTAATCACGGGGTGGTGCTAAGCAACCGGCCACTGCATTCCAACGAGGTGTTTCAGGTGCGCATCGACAAAATGGTGGACAAATGGGCGGGGTCTATTGAGATTGGCGTGACGACCCACAACCCCGCCTATCTGCAGCTACCCTCCACCATGACCAACCTGCGCTCAGGTAAGCTGCGTCCATCAGGCCTCTCCACCTACACTAAAGCGTAGCTAGTTTAAGGTTTTCAGCACCACTGAAGCGTATTTAGTTAGCCAGTGTCCCGATTACCATGACTAAATGCTACTCCTGGACTAGAATTTCAATAAATGATCCCTTATAGTATAGCGATTTAAGCTGGGTTTGTTTATTTGTGGGTGCTCGCCCGACGGGTGCCACAGGGACGTGGATGATGACGGGCAACGGGGTGATGCACAACGGAACGACCATCCTGGACGAATACGGACACAACCTGGACCGGCTCAAAGTCCGTAATGCTGTTACTTCACATCCCCTTTGCTGAGGCTCGAGCGTTTGCTGCATTACCATATGCGATGATTACATTTTTCAGTTAAATATGCGTATCTTTAATTAGCATTAGTTAGCTATGGGTAGTCCTCGGTCTGCTCATGTGCTCTGGCTGTGTCCAGGCTGGGGACACGGTGGGCGTGGTGAGGAAGGACGACGGGAGCCTGCACTTCTTCGTGAACGGCGTCCCCCAGGGCCCGGCGGCGTGGAACGTCCCGCCCAACATCTACGCCGTCGTGGATCTCTACGGCCAGGCAGCCCAGGCCACCATCATGGATGACATGGGTGAGGGAGGAGAGGGAGTTTGAGCGGATTGGGGGATGGAGGAGTGGCTAGAGGTTACGGAGTACGAATGACAGTACGGAAGACAGTAGGGCTTTTTTCAGAACTGAAGATTTAAAAAAAATAATAAATGTATGTGGTTAAAGTGTGTCTTCTTTTGATACTTTCTATGTTTCTCTCTTTGTCTGTTGCACATGCTCTCTCTCTCTCTCTCTCTCTCTCTCTCTCTCCCTCTCCTTCTCTCTCTCTCTCTTTCTCTCTCGTGCTCTCTCTCTCTCCCTCTCTTTCTCTCTCTCTCTCTCTCTCTCTCTCCCTCTCTTCCTCTCTCTCTCTCTCTCTCTCCCTCTCTTCCTCTCTCTCTCTCTCTCTCCCTCTCTCTCTATCCCTCCCTCCCTCCCTCCCTCTCCAGCTGATCTCCCTCCTCTTCCAGACGACAGTTCTGAGGGGCCAACAGCTCTGTCTCCGGGCAGTCCGTGCTCCGTCACTGGTACAGCCACAGCCAGTGACCTACGCTTCCATCAGCTGCACGGCACCAACGCCGTCATCACCAACGGCGGCCGCACGGCCCTCCGCCAGAACTGCCGCAGCGAGTTCAACGACGCCATCGTGATCTCTAACAGGTGCGATGCAGCCGACGGACGGACGGGCACCCGTCGCTGGTAGAACCTTTGTCGTCTGCCCCGCGATTCTAAAATCGTGCGTGCGTGTGCGCTTACAGGTGCCTTCGTGATGGAGAGTTATTCGAAATTGTTATCCAGAAGATGGTGGACCGCTGGTCAGGTTCAATAGAAGCAGGTGAGTTGAGTTTCTTTAGTATGGCAGTAAAAACCCCCTCCTGTCCCAGCATCAGAGCTGTACTACACATCAGAGCTGTACTACACATCAGAGCTGTACTACACATCAGAGTTGTACTACACATCAGAGCTGTCTTTGGCTTTTGGCAAATAAAAGGGAGGATGGAAAAACACAACCCCAGTCACATTAGCAGTTGACCTTGTGTTCAAGTGTGTTTGTGTTTGTGCTGGGTAACGTTCTCCTCTTGTGTTTAAGTGTGTTTGTGTTTGTGCTGGGTAACGTTCTCCTCTTGTGTTCGAGAGTGTTTGTGTTTGTGCTGGGTAACATTCTCTTGTGTTCGAGTGTGTTTGTGTTTGTGCTGGGTAACGTTCTCCTCTTGTGTTCAAGTGTGTTTGTGTTTGTGCTGGGTAACGTTCTCCTCTTGTGTTCGAGAGTGTTTGTGTTTGTGCTGGGTAACGTTCTCCTCTTGTATTCGAGAGTGTTTGTTTTTTGTGCTGGGTAACGTTCTCCTCTTGTATTCGAGAGTGTTTGTGTTTTGTGCTGGGTAACGTTCTCCTCTTGTGTTCGAGAGTGTTTGTGGTTTGTGCTGGGTAACGTTCTCCTCTTGTGTTCGAGAGTGTTTGTGGTTTGTGCTGGGTAACGTTCTCCTCTTGTGTTCGAGAGTGTTTGTGGTTTGTGCTGGGTAACGTTCTCCTCTTGTGTT
>JAOXYF010000012.1:11243597-11296352 GCA_028565775.1 Sternarchorhynchus goeldii | reverse complement strand
TTCTCCTCTTGTGTTTGAGTGTGTTTGTGTTTGTGCTGGGTAACGTTCTCCTCTTGTGTTTGAGTGTGTTTGTGTTTGTGCTGGGTAACGTTCTCCTCTTGTGTTTGAGTGTGTTTGTGTTTTTGTGCTGGGTAACGTTCTCCTCTTGTGTTTGAGTGTGTTTGTGTTTGTGCTGGGTAACATTCTCCTCTTGTGTTTAAGTGTGTTTGTGTTTGTGCTGGGTAACGTTCTCCTCTTGTGTTCGAGTGTGTTTGTGTTTGTGCTGGGTAACGTTCTCCTCTGCCCACAACATGACCAGCAGGATGGAAAGCAAGAATGATGCAATAATAGTAAACAAATTAACCATGATCTTCTAGAAAAGGCCAGTCACCTTCTTAAACAGCCAGACTCTCTGCTACCAGGTGTCTGGAGAGCACCTTCCTCTAAACGAGTTTTTTAAGGGCTTATAGCCCAGCGCTCGTAGGGAGTGAGTCCCGCCTACTTTGAGCTCTATTGGACAGGGCTATGTCCAACATTATAGCAAGCCACTCTGCTACCACAAGAGACACGTGCATTACGTATCTGAAATTTTCCTTGAGAACCGAGACGCTGAAGATTCCTGATGCTGTGGTCGACGCACGCGTTGACGTGTTCTTGAAGTCTGCACCGACTTTGATTTCTTTCCGTGTTCGTAGGAATGACTGCCATTCGGCCCGAGGAACTGGAGTTCCCCAACACTATGACTGACATAGACTACGACACCTGGATGTTGAGGTACGTTTGCATTTTACCTCCAGTCTCTCCGAACCACTCAGTCCCAGCAGTTCTGTTAGCGCTAGCTATCAGTTTACCACCAAAGTGCACAGTAAAAATAAAAACGACAACAAAAAAAGTGTCCCTGTCCGTCCGCCTTTTCCGTCCCTCCTTCTGGACTTCCTGCAGCGGCACGGCCATCATGCAGGACGGGAACACCATGAGGAATAACTACGGCTGCGACCTGGACTCCCTGAGCTCGGGCTCCCGGATCGGTATGATGCGAACAGCGTCGGGAGATCTGCACTACTACATCAACGGAGTGGACCAGGGCGTGGCCTGCACCGGCCTGCCATCAGGTACTGGCCAATAGGAGCCACTTATGCCATGGGCCCTTTGCTTTTAAAGCTCCACCTCAACAAAGTACAAAAAAAAAAAAAGTACTTACACTCTCTCTCTCTCTCTCTCTCTCTCTCTCTCTCTCTCTCGCTCTCTCAGAGGTATTTGCAGTGATCGATCTGTACGGCCAGTGTGTTCAGGTCTCCATCACTAGCTCTTCCGGCCCTCTAGACAACAGCCTGTGCACCAGTAACATCACGGAAAAGAGCTTCCCCATACACTCTCCAGGTAGTGGGTGTTATCGAGTGTTTGTCTAGCTAGACTTTTATTAAATAACTGTTCATTCGAGAGCTGGAAAGTCTTGCAATAAAGCGCACTAAGGGCCATGACCGAAGTCCTTTACGCATGACCTTGTGCGATTTGTCAACCCATAGATTAAGTATACATTCATTTGAATAATTAACTAGTGACTTAAACGTATGCACTAAGTGTGTTGCTGTTTACTATGGTGCTGCTCTGTTACAAATGCATTACGATGTTTACCTATTCACATATTTATTCCATTATGGTCTCCCTCTAGTGGCAGGGGTGGCTCATCGCCTACATAACAAACATGGGAAGAACGTTGTGCTACTAGGAGACGGTTGCCAGGCAGTTAGGGTGGGAGGTTACGCTCACGGAATCGTGTTCAGTGCAAAGGAGTTGAAGACGGACGAACTTTTCGAGGTGAGATCAGATCGGAGCCTGATCTCAGAGTAACAAGAGTAAACAAATGAATAGATAAATCATTCAATATTTGTGCTGAAGTAGACACATTCTGCTTTTGGGGGGTTGCTAATTTTCTGAATGTTACACTGGAGTCAAAAATAACAAAATAACAGACGTTGAGTTTGTCGGTTTGGAGATGTGGTGTGGTGGAGATTGAGGTGACCGTGCTCTCTCCACCTGCAGGTGAAGATCAACGAGGTGGACGAACAGTGGTCCGGTTCGCTCCACGTCGGCCTGACGACACTGCAGCCCCCCGACCTGCCCTCCTGCCCCCTCAGCGGCCTCTCGCCCTCGCTTACTCAGCTCAGGTCAAAGGTCACCTGGCTGCTGGCGGGGTCGGAGGTCAGGCGCAACGGCATGCTGCAGAAGCAGAACTATGGCTGCTCGCTGGACCGCCTGATGGTGAGATAGACAGACACACACACACACACTGAAGCACTGAAGCATGCTTGAACAGAGTGAAAGCAGAGGTGAAGAATAACAGGAGCAGTAGAAAGTTGTTCATGGCAGTATAGAAAGCTTGTATGAACATGTTGGAAAGCTGATCTGTTTAACTGTTACAGGTGGGGAACCGCGTGGGTGTGAAGAGATGCAGTGATGACACAATGCACATCTTCATAGATGGAGAGGACATGGGACCAGCAGCTACAGCAGTGGCTAAGGTACACACACAGATACACACACACACACACACACACAGATACACACATACACGTACATTCCTCACAAACCTGTGAACTGTGGCACTCCAGTGCGGATATGAGCAGCCCGGTCCATCTGCTCCGTGTTTCAGAACGTGTACGCGGTGCTGGACCTGTATGGGAAGGTGACGGCTGTGTCGGTGGTGAGCTCCACGGTGCTCGAGGACTCGGACAGTGTCAAGGCCCCCTCGCTCTCGTCAGACAGCTGCAGCGACGGGGAGGAAGATACCACTCCGGTCAGTGTTGGGGGGGGTGGTGGCGGTGGTGGTTAAACTGTTCAGAGCAGATAAAACGGTAAATCCCAGAGCTTGTTTGCATGGAGGCCACCTGGATAGGCATGGAGGTGACTTCCTTCTCCCATGGGGGTGACCTTCCTTCTCCCATGGGGGTGACCTTCCTTCTCCCATGGGGGTGACCTTCCTTCTCCCATGGGGGTGACCTTCCTTCTCCCGTTTTTTCTCTGTCTGTCTGGGATAGTGTGAAAATGAGCCTGCTCTGGTGCCCACGACGATGGTCTTTCTGGAGAATCATGGGAAGAACATCCAGCTGTCCAATCAGAACCTGACTGCTGCCAGAGTGTCCAGCTATAACCAGGGGCTGCTGGTCACAGCACAAGCTCTGCCCCGTCAGCAGCTCTTCCAGGTGAGTGTCAGTACGTTTGTGCTGCCGTGCTCATGTCCGTTTTGTGTATGTACATATAGCTGTGTAACACGTATGTCTGTGCTGAACCCTGTGTGTGTGTGAGAGATTCTATTGTATCTACGGTGACTTTGTGTGTGTGTGTGTGTGTGTGTGTGTTTCAGTTTCAGATAGACCGGTTGAACACGTCCTGGACATCGTCTCTGTCTCTGGGGGTTATCGGTCACTCTCCTGACCGCCTCAATTTCCCGTCCACGGCCTGTTGTCTTAAGCGCTCCGTCTGGCTACTGCAACGAGACTCCGTCTTCCATAACTCACTGAAGGTCACTCCTCTCCACCTCTCCTGTTCTCTTTTTTTAATGAAATATTTTTATTGTTATTATTTATTTATTTATTTTTAAAGAGTAACATCCACAACAGAAAGTCACACAGACATGTTAGACAAGACAAAGGGCAGTAAAAAACTAAGTCTCAAAATTACGTACTGAGTTTAGTGAGAGTTACAAAAGAGGAGAGTAATAATGATAGTGAGAATGATAACAGTAGCGATAATAATGTCAGTTATACGGATAATAGTAACAACAGTAATAATGATGATAATAGAAGAGAGTAATGCTAATAGTAACAACCATATCAATTATAATAGTCACAATAATGATGATAATAGAGGAGAGTAATGCTAATAGTAACAACAATATCAATTATAGTCACAATAATGATGATAATAGAGGAGAGTAATGATAATAGCAACAATAATAGTAATATAATCCATTATTGCATAATTACAGCCCTTCCAATAAAAAGTAATATGAGTCACATTCCTTCCAGTATTTCCCATATATGTGGCCAGATTTCACTGAATGTGTGGTGTCTTGTGACTTAAGTCAGTTTTTCCAATGGAAAAACATTAGTGATCTTTGTTAATCATGTTAGGAGACAAACCTACAATAATAAAATACGTTTGTTTGCCAAATATATTGAGACTCCAAGGAAATATTCCAGATTTTCACTGTAAAGCTCGTCACTTCTCAGTCATTTTTGAACACCGTTACCAAATATTGTAATTTTACTACACTGCCAGAAGATGTGCATGAGTGACTTTAGCAGATTGACATTAACTGTGCTGATGCTGTAGGGACCCTCTTCTGCAGACACAATGGAGTGAGGGAGGCTCTGTGGTGAAAAAAAGTTTTGCTCCTGGGTGTTAATGTCCATACTGGACATGCGTTCTTATATATGTAATTCCATGCTCTGGCATCGGATCTACAAGAAAGGTGGTTTTACCCACACTGGTCCATCAGGTCTTTGTTCCAGCAGGTCTTTATTTAACTGTCTTTCTCATGTCTTTGTGTGTCCTCAGATTTGTGAGAACTATGGGCCCAACTTGGACACGTGTCCTGAGGGGACAGTGCTGGGCCTGCTGGTGGATGCCAGCGGCTGCCTCCACCTGTTTGTGAATGGAATGGACCAGGGCGTAGCAGCCCAGGACATCCCCAGCCCCTGCTACCCACTCATCGACCTTTATGGACAGTGTGAACAGGTCTCACACACACACACACACACACACACACACACACACACACACACACACACACACACACACTTTAACAAGCAAAGTCTTCAAGTCCCATAGATAATGTAACATTTACTGTGAAATGTCACTATCTCTGATAAAGACATGGCTACAAGCAATAGCTTTAGTATCTCTTTACAGTATCTCACAGAAGTAAGTGCACCCCTCACATTTTGGTAAATATTTTATTCCATCTTTTCATGGGACAGTGAACAGTGAAGGTCTGACACTTTAATACAATGTAAAGTAGTCAGTGTACAGCTTGTATAACAGTGTAGATTGTGCCCTCAAAATGGTTGGGCTAGGTTAGGCTAGGCTAGGCTAACGTTTTTGAAATGCTGTAACCTCCGTTTGCATGTAAATAAAAGTGTTTTTCCATCTTGTAAAATATGGAATTCTTCGGAAAGCCTCTGAAACGCCTCCCCCTGGCCTGCATCCCTCTGAGGGCGTGGCTTGCAGGAGGTCCCGCCCCACTCTAGCAGGGCTCTTCCTGAACCGTGGCTGACCCTGGTGGTCCATCTACAGCTTCACCCAGTTCCCCTACACCTCTGCAGGGAAGGGTGACTCTAGTCCTGCTGCTGTCTTCACAGGTCACTATAGTAACCAACCACGTGCCGGCAGTTGGTGCGAAGGGTAGTGAGGTGCGTTGCCAAGGTGACATGGAGAAGGCTGACATGGTGGACGGTGCGTGGTCCTTAATGATTGCCTGTCTGACTTTTTACTTTGTAGATTTTAAGATCTGGATTCTGTAAACCAATATTCATTTAAACAGAATATTTTGCTCTACTGTGCAAAAACCAGAATGCTGAATATACGCCTCCTTTGTTCTATAAAGGAAATTGGATATGAACAGTAAAACTGTATTTCATTACTGCAGATGTTAATTCAGCAGTAGAACATTTTACTGTGTAGTTTTATGCTTGCAATTAAACAGGAAAGGAACAGGTCTGTATGTGACGGGTCTGTATGTGACAGGTCTCTATACTGATGTGTGACGGGTCTGTATGTGACGGGTCTCTATACTGATGTGTGACGGGTCTGTATGTGACGGGTCTCTATACTGATGTGTGACGGGTCTGTATGTGATGGGTCTCTATACTGTGTGCAGGAATAAAGGAAAGTGTGTGCCGGACCCCCCCTCCTGAGGTGAACCCCAATAAGACCTGCGAGTACCAGGCACTCTGCTCCAGATTCAAGGACCTGCTCACACTGCCTGGTAGAGCTACTGTGCTACATTGGGTTAATATATCTACATTCGGTTCCTGGCCATATCTCTAGTTCTCTCTCTCTCTCTCTCTCTCTCTCTCTCTCTCAGATGGGTACTTTAACGAGGATGCCAAGTATAACCTGTGCTACTGTGAGTCCTGCCATAAGCTCCGTGGTGACGAGGCCTACTACAAACGGGGAGAGCCTCCACGGGATTACGCTCTGCCCTTCGGCTGGTGTCGCTTCGCCCTGCGGTCAGCAGCTTCTCTCTCTCTCTCTCTCATTTGCCCACTCACCCATGTGTTCAACTCGATTCAGGGCCATTTTCACAGACCAGGATTAAACCTAGTTCTAAAGTCTTAAATCTAATCTAGGCTTCTCCTAGTGTGTAACGTGAGGGCAGAATGCAGTTTTTCCCGCAGTGCTGTGTTGCTGTGAGTAGCACGTAAGCTTATGTTGGTTTGACCCATAACCTTGTGACAGGATCAAGCCACATTGCGAGGTGCCAAATGCCTTTAAGAAGTGGCACATTGCATACCATGGCACAAGCGTTGGCGCTCTCCGCCGCACCCTGGACCAAAGCCAGCTCATGACAGGTGGGCACTGCCTGCTCCTCAGAGACACTCACTTCCTAGAATGTTCTTAGATACCATTCTGGTGAGAAGAACACAATATAAAAGAAAACAATAGTAATGAAGATAAGACATTTGTACATCCCTTTTCATTCCCCCCCCCCCCCAAAAGTCTCAAAATGTTTTACAATAAATAGATTTAACATAAAAATGTATGATAATGCTGACGAAGGAAATGATTCAAGTGTCATACCACAAGGTCTAACAGCAGCGAACGTGAGCAGTTCTAGAAACGTGGCACTGTGTGAAATCCGAGAGGGCTGACCGGCGAGGTAACGTGTCCTTTTAACAGAGTCTGCGTCCGTGTTCTCGGCCTCTCCGGTCAAGGCAGAGGGCCACGGCAGCTACAGTGAGCCGGAGGAGAACAGCGCCCCCGAGTGGGAGGTGCCATGTGTGCAGCTCTCACCCACCATGCGCTACTCCGGCCTAGAAGCCTTTGCCCCTAAAGTGCAGTAAGTGCAGTACCGCTGCTCACCAACACACACACACACACACACACACACACACACCGCTACCTGTGTATTATTGTTACATTTTTACTTGATGAAAGACCCACTTAATTCAAGTACTTAATTCATACTGATGCTAAGTAGATCTTCCATAGTCTGATCGTGTTAACTTTAAAGGCATTGTTCTTTGGCTTTGCTCCCACCATGCCTGCTGTGCGTCAGATTCCGAGACCCTCGATCGTTGCGCTGCCACCAAGCCCAGGTGGGCTTCCAGGTGTGCGTGCGTCCTGGATCCTACAAAGTGGGTCCTCAGACACTGGGCATCAGTGAACCTCTGGACCCCAGGTTTAGCAACACGGAGATAGAGTGGATCACCAAGGAGAAAGGAGGCACGCTTTTGTATGGCCTGCTGGTCCGCGTGGAGTAAACAGAGACTGGCGGAGAGCGAGAGCTGTGCCCACCGTCCCTCAGCCTCTGTGGGACTTTTGCTCCGTAGGAGTCGAGCATTTCAGTTCGGGGCTTTTTCGAAGGGTTTTGTTTGTTTTGGTTTTTATTTCAGACTGATGGTTTATGGAGACACTTCCTGCACTTTATGTTTTTTGGACACCAGTGGGTGATTTTCTTCATGTTTGACACGTCTCTGTTCTGGATTCTAAACTGTGTGTTTTTGGTAGTTACTGTCGCTGTCAGACAGTGGGATTACCTGTTGCATACAGTTTAGCTCCCAGGATACTTTTTCTCTTCCTCTCTTTCATCCCTTTATCTCCGTCAGCCCATTTGGTAAGAAAGACCTCCTCCTCCTCCTCCTCCCCAGACAGTACACACACGTCACCTCTTCAGCACTGGATCCTGTGAAATTATTTTTTTTTTAACTTTTGCAATGGACAAATCAACCTAGAACTAAAGAAAGACACCTGGAACTAAACAAAGACACATGGAGAAAATACAACAGACAAGAAGAAAACGATGTAAACAACCCCCCCAAAAAAAGAGACTTGAAACTAGAATCAGGAAGGAACTACAGCAGTCTGTAATTATTTGTTTGTGTCTGTTTTACTTGCTTTGATGATTCCACTTTACATCAGGTGTCTATTATGACTGTTTCCCACAATCAGAATACAAATGTAAATACATTTTAAGGCTTACACTCAGTATTAGATTTTTACTATCAAAGTCCTGTTTAAGGGCAAGCATGGACCCAAGTCACATCTTTCTAATTTGGTGAATCTGCAGGTTTCTGTTGTGTGGAGTAGAACAGTTTTCCTTGTTTTTTTTCCCCGTTCCGTTTGTGTCCAGCCTCATGTGTCACGACAGCGGCAGTGTGAGAAATCCTGTCGCAGTGCATCATCTACAAACAAATCCTGCCTGAAATTCCAGACCAAGTTAAAATTGAATGCATAAATTATGTAGAAATCAGTGCACTCATTAACTGAATTGGAATAGTACAGTAGGTCTAATTTAGCCGATGCAGTTAGTCAAACTAATGCAAAAAGATATTTTGGAACTTCAAGATGCAAGTGGAGCCATATTTTTAAGTAAGATGGGGTTTTTGACACAACTGATTTTAGGATTTCTGGCCCCACTGAAGTAAAAATTTGAATTCCAGATGTGCTCAGCTGTCCCTACCCTTCACTGTTCCAATGTTGTTGAAAGATGACACTAAAACAAAACTATTAAAGCTGAGAAACAGCAGGCGTTTTGTAGAAGCCAGGAGGATGAGGCAGTTATGTAGCCAGTAAGACAAGTCACATAGATATGCCGAAGAGTGCTCATGCAAGGTACCGTGGGAAATTAAGTTTAAGGTGTTTTGAGTTTACACTGGGTGTATGACTTCTTTTGTACCATCCAGAAATAATGTTTTTTAAATTAAGGATTGCACATTATTGGTGCCGTCCCATAAACAGAGACTAGGGTTGTTTTTAGGGAGTGAAATGAGAGGGCCATTTCTGTCTCGTAACTCATGTTTGGAAATTGGGATTTTCTGCATTTATTTGCCAAGATGAAGTACCTGAGTGAATGTTACCCAAGACCTCTCCCACTACGTTGCCAAGGGCCATGTATGGATGGGTGGTTGCTATGGAAATCAAAATGTGAAAACACAGGGTTCCTGTCAGCCCAATGCTGCTTTGTCCTTTGTCATAAATTTGTATTATTTGTCTAAATTTATTTTATTTTACTTTATGTTGCACAGGCTGTTACATAACATTTATCTTCCTGATTTTTAAGAAAATAAAAATATAAAAAAGACAGTTATGCACAATATGAAATCTGCCTGTTCTCCAGTGTTCACTGATTCCATCCATCTTGGATTGAGAGAGAGAAAAAAAAAACATTTTTTTTTTTTTTGTTCTCAATTACTTTTATTTCGAGTAAGAAAATCCTCGGTCACTGACAAGTTATTGCAGTGTTGCATATTAACTTAATCAAATGTCCAAAATATCCTATAATGCGTACTGCTTAAGGCCGACAGTGTTACTATCTGTGGTTTCCAAAACGCACTCTTCTACAGGCACAAACACACAACACATTCACACGTTACGTACAGAAGAGAAGTCCACCATAAGAGGAGTGTTGATGATTCCACAGGGAAGTACTGACCACAAAAGACAAGAAAGTGTGGGGCCTTTCCTTACAATAACCACTTCTTTATTCCTTTAAAACCAAAACAAACTTTTCTGGTTCGGATTTTATAGGACGGTGCTGCCAATGACGCAGTTTAACTGAGACGTTCATTCATGACTACCTCTACAAACTTTATTTGATGGTTTGTTTGGCTTTTTTTAAATGGGATTAGTCCAAGACGTAAGAGACTAGCTGTAAAACTAGATTTGAAACCGGAGGAACTTTAGTCATAGCTAAAGCAAAGCAGATTATTCTAACTGATCACCTGCTCCCATCCTTCACACACAGGAGATTTTCAGGTTTAGATTTTCAGGGGTTTTTTCAGGAAAAGGTAGGGACAGTCTGGGCATGTGGTGTGAAAAGCCAACATGCCTTGCATGAAGAGCTTGGAACAGCTGTTCAATTTTCACATTAGAAAAAGTCACTACAGCATGTTACTGTCAATTAGCAGCATTCAGGTTTCCATGGTGAAAGGGTTAGAATTAGGACGATCTAAACATACGGCAGTGGAGCGGACAAAGTAGGGAATCGCTAACTAAACGCGTGTTGACTAGAAAGGAAGCACAAATATTGTCATTTAAATCAGTTAAAAACATTTAGAAAAGACACATGTTTATGGTTCTGTGATGCAAAAGGCATCTTTTGCTCACACCATCTTTAGAAACCTCATGTCTGAGCACTGTGCCAAGGGCTTCACTAATATGAATTCACAGAATCAGAGAAAAATAAAAATAATAAATAAATATATATATATATGTATATATACATACATTTGCAAACAAATACACAGATAAATAAATATGAAATATATATAAAAAAAGAGACAATATCTCCTGGTGATAAATATACTTCACAGGTATCTCCAAATAAGAATGTGGAGTGCTACTTTGTTTCTGGTTAAAGGAACAGCAAAACGCATCCTTTCCTTTCCAGTAAAGAATGACAGCTAAAAGAACCCAGCCCTTTGGGAGCTTTCATAATGTTCTCGACTGGCTCAGACTTAAGGAACATTCAGTAAAAACTCATCAAGGACATTTTTTTTTAAAAAACCTCCTGCACAGTGAACTTATAAAAACCAAAAACATTTTTGCTGGAAGTCTTTTCAGTTCCATTTTACTCAATTGTTTACTACCAATAAACCCAAAAGCATTTTAAAGCATTTTTGGGATTTTGGTAGAAATACAAATTGTAAATTTTTTTTTATTTTTTTAATTTTTAATTTTTTTTAAGAATTTAGACGAACGCAAAGCAGTCAAATCTGTGTTTGAGCTTATAAATGGTAGATAACCAAGTAAAATGTAAAAACAATATAATAACCCTTTACAGTTATCCTGGGTATAAGAAACAGGCAAACACTTGCCTTTTTGTTGAACATAAGACTTGAACTCCAATAAACTGACTGGTGAGAGAGGCTGGTGGGTAGAGATATTTGCTGCTTCTTAACCATTGTGACTGCAGAATTTCTTTTGAATTAAAACCAGAGAAAGACTGGAAAGTGAGCTCAGATCAGTCCAGACCGCCCCAGGTGACTAAAAATATGTTAAAGTTATAAACACAAGAGCATAAGATGGTACAAGAGCACGTAGGCAAGAACTTCCTGAAGGAGCACGACAAAGGAAAAGGGGAGGAAATAGTGAGGAGCTTCTAATTTCTCGTTAGAACGTCAAAGAACAAGGATGAGAAGGAAAAGAAAAGCATGGGAGATTTCTAGACTGGTCAGTCTCTCCAGAGAAGGGAGAAGATGTTCTCTTTCAGAACTTTTTAGGCCCCCAGGCTGATGTCTGTTTTGGTGCTACTCCTGATCCAAATGTGGGAAAATCCTCAGCACTGGTCATGTCAGGAGCCTGTACACACACACACACACACACAAAATACCCTGCTCATGTCAGCGACTGCACACACACACACAAATGCTAAATACACTGCTTATGTAAAGGGGTCTGCGCACACACACACACACACACACAGACTATTATAATACAATTCTCCCACTAGTGCAGAGAGAAACAAAAAACAGTTTGTTGCAGCTTGTATGAACTGGAGCTTACCTTGCTGCCTGGAACGTTCCAGGGGGCGTCCCGCACGACGAAGCCTTTCACTGGGCCTCTGCTCTCCTCGTCCCCTCCCCCGAGCCCTGCAGTGCGGGACGGAGGCTTCATATAAGCAGCCAGTGTTTCGGTCTCAGTCACGCTCAACATCTGGGTGCGACGCCACACGGCGAGAAACGGAGAGAGAATATGGTACAATTATAAAACGCGTGAGAATAGTGAACTTGCTAATCCTGACATTATTTTTGAAACTTATATGTCTCACATATTCCTCCTCCAGGTTGAGAAGATGGTCAATGGCTTTATCGACGTTCTCTGGCAGCCCTGTAACGTTCACTTTGTCTGGGTCTTCTGAACCTGGCTGAGGAAACCTTATATCGACCTGCAAAAAGACAAAGGAATATCAGAGTAGACACCGTAGTGCATCACCCACAGTGCTCCCTTTCGCTCCTGCGCGATGCTCTCCCAGATCTGGATGCTGTCACCGTGGCTACAGGGATGCTCAGCGTGGAGGTGTTCGGCTTGACGGCCGACACCATTACCCCACACGGCGGTTCGCCGAGTCCTGACACTCACGCTGAACTCCTCCATGACCTTGCGGATGGCTTTGCCGCGGGCGCCGATGACGCGTGCGTGGACCCGGTGATCCAGCCGGACGTCCTCGTTCACCATGTCCTGCAGAGCAGCCACCATCTGCTCGATAGCTGCCCGAGCCTCCTCTACGTTCCTCTCATAGCCCCAGATCACGATCTGGTCCTACTCTCAGCCAGCCGGCGGTACGGGGGAGGCAGTGAGAGAAGGAGAGGAAAAAGGTAGGAGATATAGCAAAAACAGAAAAATAGGAACTGTTTTTCAGATATTACAAATCATATGGATAAAGGCTGCTCTAATGGCTCCTATATTACTGGGACTAATAAGGGATTATCTTAATTGATAACATCATGCAGACGAGCATCTAAGGGCCTGCTCTACACCACCTACTCACAACCACAGCCTCCAGCCACAGCTTCTTCAGGCTCCCCCCAGACTACACACCTGTTGCTCATCGCCTTTGTCAGGGAACTGCACGTTCACGTCATGGTCTTTTCTAATCTGGGAGATGACGGCCCCTTTGCGGCCGATGATTTTAGGGTGATACTTGGGGTCAATCGAAAGAATGGCCTTATAACTCCGTAAGGCCTGAAAGTGCATCAGACAGACAGAGAGATGTTCCATATGCAGACCGCAATGTGCTGTTTTACTACCCCTGTGTTTCAGAATGTGTTGTGATGTTCCACTTTGTTCTGCAGTGGGCTGGTGTTAACCCGGTGTTGGGCGAGTTATATGGTGGGGGTGGGCGTGGCCTTGGTACCCGGTCCTCTTGCTCCGCCTGCAGGTCTTTAACTCTGTCCAGCAGCGCCTGTCTGGCTCTCTCCACGCTGGCTTCCTGCCCAGTGATTTTAATCACGTCTAACTGCTGCTCCGGCTGAGGGACCCAGATATTCACCTGCACAGCGTCAGTGTGAGTGGTGTTATACTCCACAGCACTCAGTCAGTCATACACAGCTTTGAACAGTCACTGTGACAAACTGAACACTGAATTACCACACATATCGGGCAGCTGTCCAACTACTTTCTAGACAACAGGAAACGCGAAAGCATGACGCGTTGCAAGCAGCCGTTTACCAGGAGTTTCAACCTGTAATAATAAAAGTCTGTTTCATTTCTGATTTACCCCAAATTCCTCCATCATCTTTCGTATGCCGCTTCCTTTCTGACCGATGATGTAGCGGTGCAGGTCAAAGGGCACGTCGATGTCAATCGTCATGGGAACCAGAGCCTGGAGGGTCATGGAGGGTAAATGACACCGGTGAGTTTAGTCGTGGCCAACGTGCGGAAAACAAGATGTTGGCGTCAGAGCAGCAGCAGAGGGTCCGTACCAGCAGGGCCGCTCGAGCTCGCACGCATTTCTCTGGCTGTCCCGTTACGGTGATGACGTCACACCTGCGAGGCGCTGAGTCAGGCTCGAGGCAGGTACCGGTGCCGCCGTTCTCCACGGGACACGCTTCCTGAGCTGGATACCAGACATACGCGCACACGGGAAAAGCACGACATTTCTCACACCACACCACAAGCACAGAGATGACATGCGAGAGGGTTACGCAGGTAGGCCCTGCAGGTCCGGTGGCGTCCGGTGGCGTCCGGGAGAGGAGTGCGGGCGGGGTTAGTGTTCAGAGGCGCACCTGAGGACTCGTCTCTCTCGGGGAATTTGACCTGGACCTCGTGCTCTCGGGTGATCTGCTGGATTCTGCAGCCTTTAGGCCCCACCATGCTTCTGTGGAACCTCTGAGGAACCACCACCTCCACGCTCACCTGAGACTCCTGCTCAAAAACACACACACACACACACACACACACCAAGGCTCAACACTACATTCCTGCACAATAAACCCACATACAAGCCCTGAGTACAGTGAAAAGATTTGCAACACTGCAACACTGGAAGCTACTGAACAGCTTCCGGACTGCTCTGAGGAGACGTCCGGATCACACACGCACCGCTAGCGTTCACTGCAAAGCCATCCACAAGTACATGGAGGACCTCAACGTGCATCAGACAGTATCTGCTGTGGGTTTCTCCCTGGGCCTTAATCATCACGTTGAACCAAGTCACATCCTGTTTGCTGTCATGCAGAATGCATGCAGGACTGACAGGATAATTCTTATGGTAAATAAATGCATGGGAGAAATGCACACAGCATGCGAGACAAACGACTAACAGTAAATAATATCAAGAGTAACAAAACTCAAAAAAATGGGTTGCGGTACAGAATGAAGTGTAAATCAATAAACAAGACAGACACTGAACAGGAATAGACAACTAACATAGTGAAAATAAAAGGCACAAATAACTGGAAGGTGGAAGTGATGGGAGTAAACAACTAAGACAGTGGAAATGGTGTGGGAGGAGTTACGTGGCCCTGGCTGAGAGATGGTGCTCACCAGATCCTGGACGACCTCCTGAATGCGTCTCTTGGCCGCGTCCACACACTCTCGGGCCCCCTTCAGTGAGACGCTGTCGCTGTGGGTGCCTGTGCGTGGGAAGCTGACCACCACACCGCCGAACTCCTCCGCCAGCTCCCTCAGGACCTGCCCTCGCCGGCAAACGAAGTGACGATGGTGTCTGGGGTCCACCACCATGCTGTCCTCGATTACGTCCTCCTGGGGACGCAGAGGGAAGAAAAGACACAACAATCCGTTGGTCTGGTGCTTTTTCAGCTACGGAACGCGTTTTACGAGTTAAACTGTGGCCCGAAGGGGGAGGCATCACTACCAGGTTTTTGATGAGCGTCTCCAGCTCTCTCTGCGCCTGCCGCACGGCCTCCTCCCGCCCCACGACGGTGATGCGCTCCTGCTCGGGATCCTCGGCCGACGGGAAGATGACGCGCGCGCCGGTGCGGTCTCGCACACGCCGGATGTTAGCTCCTCCCCTGCCGATCAGGAACTTGTGGTACTCAGGCTTGGCCTGCAGCTCCACTGAGAAGCTGTTAACTTGCTGGAGGAGATATGGACAGACAAAAACATGCTGCCCAACTATGGACTAATATTTTATATATATATATACACATACATACACACACACATACATATGTTTTTTTGTTTTTTTTTACACCAGACAAATTCACAAGGCAAGGAAGATTAAGCAAAGATTCCAGCCTCCCCAACCACAGTCTGGCCCCTGATACCAGCAGGACAACCTAACGAACCAGCCTAACCACACCCTAATGAACCACACTAACCACACCCTAACGAACCAGCCTAACCACACCCTAACGAACCAGCCTAACCACACCCTAATGAACCAGCCTAACCACACCCTAATGAACCACCCTAACCACACCCTGTGTTCTCCAGCAGGACACTACATCTTAAGAGCAAAGCATAGCATCATATGATTCATGATTCAAATCATAATTGTTTTCCTCTTCCTCTTGTGAGTGTGGTAGACATGACTAAATGTAAACGTTACTCTCTCACGCACACACACTCACACACACTCACACACAATTGTTATCCATATTGTACTTCAGCCTCTCATTTCTCTATATAAGAAACATTCTAAAGATTTCTTTTGAAACAAGTGACTATCATTCCAACCCTTTGCGTCTTGTTCCTGGTTTGTGTGTTTTGATTTACATGTCCTTGCTGCCCATAGTGAGACTTGGTATTTGGTTCTTCTGTGTGTGCAGTGTGATGTTTCCTGGCAAACTTGAACTTGCTTTAGAGACCTGAACCCCCTCCTCCTCGTCCCACCTCCTCTCAACTCCTCCTTTCCATCCCCTATTTCCCGTCTCCCCTCCTCTTCACCTTCTCCTCAGCGAGCTGCAGGAGCTGTCTCCTGGCCCTCTCCACCTCCCCGGCAGGACCACGGATGGTGACTCTGTCCACCCCTGAGCCCTCGGCGGGGAAGTGGATGTGTACCCCGCCGCACTCCTCCATCACCGAGCGCACGAGACAGCCCTTCGAGCCGATCAGAGAGTTATGCAGCTTGGCCGGGATCGTCACCTCTGTTTCTTTCACGTTTGCCTGGAGGACAGAGGCAGAGGAGTTGCAGACAAAAAAAAAAACCCAAACAAAAAAGCACGAGGAACATAAGAGAAGACGTACTTCAAGTCTCATTCCCCCCCGTGGATAACGGCCCTCTCACCAGGTCTCTCTGAATGGTGAGGATCCAGTCCCGAGCCGCTTCACAGCTACTCTTCCTCCCCGTGATCACGATCATCTCCGAGTCGCTGTTCTCCGTGGGGAGCTCGATCTTCGTGTGGGTCTCTTCACGAATCTACAAGAATGGCAGACAATCACTGCTGATCAATACTTATGATCAATATTAAAGCACTTCTCTTTGCAAAACATTGATATATAATAGCGAAGCAGGTAGTACCAATCAGATGGTACTGCTATTAGTAATAATAATAGTAATTAATAGTAACCTAAGTCATCAATATGTTTCTAATAGTACTTCACACATACGCTAAATGTAGTGAGAGGTGTAAAGTGTTTTGCTCACCTTTTTAATGTTGGCACCTCCTTTACCAATAATATTTTTGTGGAACTGTTTAAAGATGGGCACTGATATTGAGTAGCTGCTCTCAACCTGATAAAAATAATAAACACTAATGAAACCAGCTTTTGATACGTGATCAGGCAGAGTGATGCAACTCAAAGCATCCACTGACCACGACTAAAGGACGTGTGAAGGCGACGTCTATCAAACAAGTAGCGGTTTTATGATTAAGGAACTGAATCTGGACCAGAACACATAACTGTTGGATAAAGCAAACGAATCCTACCAGCTCCGTGAGGAGTTTCTGCAGGAACTTAGCACATTTCTCCACTTCATTCTTAGGCCCACGGAGCTGAACAATGTCACTCTTCTGAGACTGGTCTGGAAAGTTGATAATGACCTGGACAAGCATGGGTTAAAATACCCAGGAAACAACATGCATCACAGCCATGTTCATTTTGGAGTTTAGGAGCATATCTGATCATCTTTCTCGTGGTCTTACTCTTATGAATCTGACCTTTGTGCGTTTAAACTTTGAGGAAACCAGATCCTAAACCGTTGATACTAATGTTTTCGTAAATATCTCATGCAGTTTTCATGAACATGATCTCATAGGCTCTAAGCAAAAACAGGAGATGGCAGACGGATGAACAATACGACAGTTATCACTGTTCGTACCTCGGGAAACTTGTCTCTCACTTCTTTGATCTTTTCGCCCTTTTGACCGATGATGGTGCGGTGAAACCTCTGCTCTATGATCAGATCTTTGCTGCGCTCGTTTTCCTGAGCAGGTACACAGGCCACACTTATAACACAGCAAACACTTCCCATTCACAGTATACCTGTTGAACTACAGTGATGTCACAATCAGCGCAACATGACGATCAGACAGGCAGGCCACTGCAGGTTACTTCCCCCCGGTTTGACCTCTACACCCTCAAAGCATCTCTGGATCTCACCATACGCTGGGCCAGGTCCAGAAGCTCCTTGCGAGCCATCTGCACCCCCTCGGGATCTCCCTCGATGCGGACCAGCCCGCACCGCTCCGAGTCCTGAGGAATCCGGATTGACACCTTGTACTGTTCTTTGATCCGGTTTACTGTCAGAGGCAACACAAAACGCTCATTTGTCAATGGCACTGCCTTTCTAAAAGCATATTACCAGCAGATATTTCAATGACATTTTTTTGAGGAGATACTCACTGTTGGCACCATTCTTGCCAATGAGATGCCTATGAAAACGCTGGTCAATATTAACTTCAGTGAAGTCCATTCTTTCAATCTGTGCAGAACGGAAAACGAAGTCAAAATGAAACAAACAAAAACAATTCAGTACTTTTAACCAAAATATCAGGTGTACTAACAAAAACACATTTCCTTTCCTGACCAGATCTTTAATGATCTCCTGTATTTGGGTCTGAGCTTGTTCAACCTCCTCCGTCGGGCCTTCCAAACTGATCCGTTCCTCTCCATCTGTGAACTCGATGTGCACCTGTCCAGGAGAAACATCCAGGAGAAACATCCAGGAGAAACATTCAGGAGAAACATTCAGGAGAAACATCCAGGAGAAACATCCAGGAGAAACATCCAGAAGAATGACCTGCAGTGTGTGATGTGCCACAACAGCCAATATGAAGGTAAATACTCCCTGAGGTACTCCCTTACCCGCGGGAGCTGCTGGGTGATGCGACTGATGTTTTGTCCTTTCTTTCCAATGATGAATCGATGGAGCCAGGCAGGTGCAGTCACCTCCACCACCATCACACTCTTAGCCTTTAGACCACACCCAAAAACACCCAAACGTACTTTAGCACCAGTGAACCCTCCAATCATTTGTGTGCTTAACAAGTAACATCATTTACCTAAAATACACACAAAACCTCAGTTCAGAGTCCTTCCAACAACAGGTGATACATGCCTCATCCGGACCCCCCGTCACCAGCCCCCCATCCTCCATACCTTAGCATAGACCTGGGTCAGGGCCTGGCCCAGCTTGTCCGGCTCTCCCCTGAGAACGATGGTCTCAGAGCTGGAGTCCAGCGGGGGCATCTCCACCGACACTCCCGTGCCCTCCATGATCTCCTGCAGAGTGTTGCCCTTTGGCCCTACTATGTACTTGTGCTGGGATTTTTTCACCTCGACTGAAATCGTGGTCGTTTTTCGCTTCTGTGGGAGAGAAGGACAACGGGTAGCATGAGCAGAGCAAGTGTTTCAAATTGGGAAAAGCTGTGTCCACAGTTCACAAATACCACACCTGGACTAACCCACCTTCTCCTCGTAGATGGCGTGAATACGGGCAATCGCCATGGCGACCGCCTCCTTCTCTCCCATGATGACAATCTCGTCTTTGGGGAGACTGGGGGGTGGGATGCTGATGCGAGCTCCTGTCTCTTGGCTCAGCTCCTGCACGAGTCGGTTGTACGCGCCGGCGATGAACGGGTGAAAGCCTTTCTCTAGAGACAAGCGCTCAACCGCACGCTTGTCCTGAAACACGGAAGCGAATGATTTACTCTGCTGCCTAAACTAGCCCTTTGCATTAGAGGAGAAAGTACATATGAACGTATTAGAGTACGCATTACTACAGGCCCTATTAGCCCGTTACGCTGTTGGATGAGGACCTGCTCTGCGGAGATGAGAAGGATCTCGTGACGAGCTTTCTCGTTGCCCTCTTTGGTGCCCGTAATACGGATGTTGATGCTCGGGTCTTCGGGCCGTGGGATCGTGATCTTGGTGGCCGTTTTCAGTTCCAACTCCTGCAGCTTTTCCCCGTTCTTTCCGATCACAAAGCGATGGTGCTCCTTTGGTATGACAACCATGGACGAGGCCTACGTGCAGAAGGGCAGCCATCCGGACAAATCTTCTGAAAAAGACTCTCATGTGCGATGCATCTGCATGGGAAGTATTACAGAACGGCAGCGGATCGTCTCACCTGAGTTTGGAGTCGAGCCACAATTTCTTTCCGCGCCTTCATGACGGAGTCTAGTTTTCCTGTCACCATGATGGAAAGGCCTTGGTCTTTAGCCAGTGATAGTTCAATGTGAGCTCCAGTCTTCTGCATGATGTCCAGGCACACCTTCGCCTCCTCCCCTTCTCCAAACTGACTGTTGTCCTTATATCGCCGTTCCTCCAGCGGAACATGGAACACCTGCCAAAAAAAGACGATCCGTTGAATCAGTGATGTGATGATTTTATATACAGTGAGGAGTGCAGAAAGCGTGTTAAGCACCTGTGTGATCACAGAGGCTTTGATGGGTGGGATTCTGCTCCAGGCCCCTGTTAACCCTCCTGATCTCTCTCCCTGAGCACCTTTGTCTGGCAGCGGAGGAAAGGCTTCCAGGTAGGTTGGAATGTACGCTTCATCCTCAGGAACTCCACCTGGCAGGAGTGAGAGGAGACATATGCACACACACTTATTTTCCAACAGAATGCCCCCCCCCCACACACACACACACGTACCCCATTTCATTTGGATTTGTTTTCTTTTATAAATTTTATTTCTTATAGATATCATACATTTCTTATTAATTTGAGGAGAGAAAAACAACTTGCTTGCATCTTACAAAACAACAACACACTTTATGGACAAATGTTAAGAAAGTGGAAAATATGTCTATAAAGACATTATAATTGTTTAAGTAGAAAAAAAATACTGTCAGTGGTAACTTCATTTAAAGATCTGATTAGATGTAAAACAGAAATGTTGAGACACTGTCGTCACACAGCTGTACAGCTGTTACTAGAATCAACGCACCTGTGATCTCAATACCCTTTAGCCCACTCCGGTGCTCTGCAAAACTCTCCTGAGTCAACACAGCCACTGAGCTCATGTTACAAGAGTTGATCCGCTTTACCACTGAAACAGGAAGGTAGACAGAGAAACAGATATAACAACAGTCGTCCGTTAAGGTTCAATGCCACCTCATGTTCATTTGGACATGCTTCTGATTCACACTCCCTTACAATGGTCTAATCTTTCACTTAGTACTTTGAGATTCCACGAATCTGTTGTCAAGCCGTCCACAGCAGTGCAGTCCTATCATGGAACTGTGTTGCCGCTCAGTAGCATGCTGCTCTCTATTCTCTTTGGTCTCTGTAGAGTAGCAAGGCCCCTGTACACACTGGCATCTCCCAGAGACCCAGCCCAGCTCAGAGCCCCTCAGCACTCCATCCAAGACCAAACACACTGAGAATACTGACAGCAAACAGCTACTGTGGAAATTTACAACTACTGTGTGCACCTAAAAATGCATACAACACAGAATACAGTGTTGTCCTTAGGCAAATTCAAATTGCCCATTCCCCAGTCATCATATTATAAAGGGAAATACACTCGTTTGTTCACTTTATCGGAGCTTCCTTACAAAAATCTACATAAAACATCTCATCTTAGCAAACACAAATGTATACTTAATAAATTCTAATAAATGCTATTTTTAAGATGCCACATAAATATTGTCTCTAACAAATGTCTGTTTAACTAAATATTAAAAAAATAATTAATTGCATTTTAATTAATATGTTTACAAAATATAAATGCCTATGATTTTTGAATGACAATCATTTTTGTATTTAATATCTATGAACACACTCCTGCACAATATCGGCTGCACCAGAAATTCTTGCACATAAAATCTGATTATTTCTTAACACTGCAATATGTCAAGGACTGTGTTCACTGCAATCCAGATATAATGACTATTATATTATGTCTAACCTGCAACATGCAAAGTTCTAAGGCCAAAAAAGAGAATAAAAACCATGAAGTATGAAGTCATTCACAAACCTGCAAAAGGGTCGAAAACCAGAGAGTCCGTCCTGATGGGGCTACTGCAAGCTCTTCTGTGTTAAGTATGTGTTTTC
This sequence comes from Sternarchorhynchus goeldii, assembly GCA_028565775.1. Taxonomy (NCBI): domain Eukaryota; kingdom Metazoa; phylum Chordata; class Actinopteri; order Gymnotiformes; family Apteronotidae; genus Sternarchorhynchus; species Sternarchorhynchus goeldii. The sequence goes on along the minus strand of JAOXYF010000012.1, from coordinate 11,274,740 downwards.
AGTCCTGTGATGATTCATATGTCATCAGCAGAGCGGAGAGAACTTAATCTTAGCACAAACGTTTTGTCGGATGTTTTACTACACACACACATATAAAAATGCTAACCAGCACAGACCCTTGAGACTGATAAACAACACAGCGTGGATACACAGCAGTCTGTCTTAAGGGAGGTAATACTCAGCATACTATGTATAACCTCTGCCTTACACACTAGGGGACAAAGCGTTTAATTGGTGTGCGTGTGTGTGCCCTAAAAGAGAACTAACCTACGGTGGGTGCAACAAAAACTGCAGCAAGTGAAGAATTGCTTGACTTAACGAAAACAGATATCTCAGGGACTGCATTAAAAGGTTCTATATGCAGGGTCAAATCAGGGCAGCAATTCCCACCAGGAGAAGGAAAAGATACATTAGAGAGGTCATTTTGATATAGTTCTGTCAGGTCTTGTTAGCGCTCTCACCTGGCGTGTTAAAGCAAGCAAAACACTGAGCAGTGAGAGGAAGCAGCAGGGAATTAACAGCATAGCTCTGTATGAAAATTAGTCGAGTGACACAGAATAATGGTTATGCAGTGCACCCAGGTATAATCTTTGATTATACAGGGCAGAGCAGAGATGGGTTTTTTTTTTTTTTCAGGTGCCACTTCGGACTCATCTCTCAGACCACCTCTATGGTGCAAACCCTAACCGATCAAACTGGAAAGTAAACTCTGCAGCATTGTGCTCTTTATGACATTTCATTTCACGTGCAATAAGCGTTTAGCTAACTAGCCAGTAATCTTAGCTAACTACCTAGCTAGGTAAGTAAGAGATTTGCGCAAGTGTTATGTTATCCCATATTTGTCGTTCATTACCAACTTAACAATGTGATTAAATGTATCGCTAGTCAGCTGGCTGGCTAAATTACAAACTACGTGAATTCCCGGGTAAGATCTCATCGCTTGATAGCTTTCACATTATAAAAGGCAATGGGCTTGCTAAGTTATTAGCAAAAACAGCTAGCTAGCTAAGCGTTTTGTACAGCCACCGAATAGGTAGAGTAAAATAGTGCTTCTCCGGGTTAGAACTTTGTGATCTTACAAGAAATTACATTCTGACGAAATCGATAACATATCAGGTGGAAAACTTATTAACTAGGTTGCAGAGTACTAAAGCGCACCATCTCACCACAGCTAGCTAGCTAACTACCTTGTAAATAGCTAGCTAGCTAGCTAACTAGCTTGTAAACAGCTAGCTATCTAGCTAGCTAACTAGCTTGTAAATAGCTAGCTAGCGGGCTAGCTGGATTACAAGCCATTTCGTTAGCGACCAATAATTATATTTCTTTATTAGCTAAATAATTTAATACTTAGGTTGAAATACCATTGACCTGGTATAATGCTATAATTAGAATCAATCAGAAATTATTGTACAACCTTATCAGACGAAAAAAGCGGAACGGTTGCTTTGGATGACAGCTGACAGTGTAAACACTGATGCAGGTCCGTTCCAAAGAATCGATTCTCCAAATCACAGTTGACAGGAATCGAGTGCAAAACCAAGAGTAGAACATTGGTTCGCTTATTTGTAAATAGACACCCCCCTTTAGGTTGTGATTAATTTAACATTAACACTAATTTAACAATTCGTCTTTTAACATTCGAATTTACATAATATGTATTTTGGATTTAGCTACATTGAAAGGTGGGCATATGTTATAGTTATTTGAGACACTATAACAGACCAGTGCAAATGTGAGGCTTTGCGTACATTCTCTACTGTAGACATAAAGCAAGTTTAAAAAAAAAACACGACGCATTTCTGTCATGCTTAGCTTACATTTTCAGTCATGACAGAATTGTGCAAGTGCAATGTACATAGGAACCAATGATTGGAACCTGTTACAGTCCCAGAGAAAGAAAAGAAAAAGAAAAGAGACGCTGCAGCATCAAACACAGGAAAGGTTTTTACATTTTATTTTTAGAAGGTATTCTTAAAACACTGCACGATAAGGGAACAATATATGGAGTGCAGTTGGCTTCTCCAGCCAGACAAAGCAAGCACCAGCTATTGCTGGATGAAAGTCACTCAAGACTGTAAGACCAGACAAACCAAACCTGTGCACTGCCTGTACTGGAATGCTTGATGCTATACATCAGTAGAACTCTAATGGCCTTCTTCTCAGTGGGACTGTGTAAGACAACCCTAGAGGCCAACTCCAACAGCACGGATCACCATCGAGTAGGAGATCTACCAAGGAGAAGTCCTGTCCCTGCTGCTGTTGTGCATAGGTCTGAACCTCCTCAGTGATCATCACCTACCTCCTCCTCTCGGATGACGTCAAGCTAAATGCCAGAAGTGAACAAAGAATCAGGATATACTGTACATAAATGACATCAGAATGTCATTTGGACTGGATAAGTGTCATTATATGTTTACAAGGAGAGGGAGGGCAGTTAGAACTAAGGGGATCATACTACCAGAAGGGAACATAATAGATGTTGAGGGCAGTTGTAAGTACTTTGGAATACACATTTTCGGATTCCCACAGGCAAATGGGAATCATGAACAGGTCACAAGGAAAGCAGCTACAACCAGATAACTACAAAGAGTGAGGCAAGCGGGGGGCAGTGGTAGCTCAGTGGTTAAGGCACTTGAGTAGTGATCAGAAGGTTATGGAAAAATCCTACCAATATTTGGAAAAAGCTGGACTGAAAGACAGCACAGAGGCATGTAAGAAAAAAGAGGACTTCTCTCTGAACTTAATGGTCAGTGGTGGCGCTAATCATGGTAGAACAAGAACAAGCTCTAAATACAAGATCAGTAGAAGCTGGGATCTACTACACCAGGCAGGACCCCAGCTGCAGGCTGTGCAAAGATTCCCCTGAGACAATGCAGCACATAACAGCAGGATGCTAGCAGGCAGAGCATACATGGAGTATATCTATCTATCTATCTATCTATCTATCTGTCTGTCTATCTATCTATCTGCCTGTCTGTCTATCAATCAATCAATCAGTCATTTATCTTAGAGTGAACAAATGCCTGAAACATTTTCACATATTTTCTCATTTCTACCTTTATCATTACACTAATAATAATGATAGAAACAGACCAGTTAGCAAATGTTTACGAGTCTGAAATAAAAGTAAACTTGCCACAGGGGGCGCTCTCGTAGTATCATTTTGCATTACAATGTAAAAGGGAATAGACTGGGAGAGATGTAGAAAAGGAGGGGAGGGGTCAGAGGAAAGGATATTCGATTCTGGGAGTCGGCTGCGCGGCGTGGTTCCCTCACCGGTATTCGTCAGGACACACGAGCAGGAAAACAAAGACTGAGGGATGCGCGTGGAATTAGGCTAGCGTCCCATGGAATAAACAAAAGATCCGATGGCCAAGAGAAAAAATACACCGTTTAAGAAAAGGAATGCGGACTGTTGGGCCATGTTAAATAAATAGATTTCCGTTGGAGCTACACATGTCTATAAATAATTTGTTTTATTAGTTTGTTTAATGTAATAGTTACTTTATGAATATGATAAGTAAGATCAGACCTTTTTAAAATGCATTTTCTGTCACGGGAGTTTGGTTTACCGTACGTTGTAACCGAAAGGACTCAACACACCGGGTGAGTATCTACTGATTACAAATTTTCACGGATATTTACATTGCTTTGATACAGACGTTTCAATAGACCTGTGTATGATTTTATACATTTTAGTCATGTTTTGTCAACTTATAATCTCGCTTTATTAAAACAGCAGTTACTTTTACGAATCTTTTAAAAGAATACGGTAGTCCATACTTATAGTTACACCCACTTGTCTTGATACGGACTCAGGCGGAGAAAGAAAACAGCAGTAGCTTAAAGCATTCATTGTCATTTCTTACCAGTGAATCAGTCTATACACAATACATTATAGAGTGGATAACAGTGAATCAGTCTATACATAATACATTATAGAGTGGATAACACTGAATCAGTCTATACACAATACATTATAGAGTGGATAACACTGAATCAGTCTATGCACAATACTGTGCACAATACAAGAGTGGATAACACTGAAGATGCACTTAAGCTGTCCTGCTGACACTTTGTCACTGACCATTTTGTCAGTGATAAAAAAAAAAAAAAAATTAAATAAATAGAAATCACCTGACCTGAAGACACTGTTAGCTAAAAACCAGGGACATGCCTAAGGGAGTGCACGAAGTACAGAGCTCTGGAACCTGAAAAGCGAAGGCAAAGTTCACAACAGAACGAGTAAGTAAGGAGGATGTTCAGAGGCAGAGAGCTTATGTTATTTAAAAAAGGTTCAGGGAGTGGTTGTGCATTACTTCTTGGAACAGTAAGTAAGGAATGTAATGTTATGCTGTAGGATAAAAAATGCAAGTTGCACATAGTTTTATTTGATAAGAAGGTAGAAAATGAGGAAATGGGCGAAAAAAATCCATTTTCAGGCATTTGTTCTCTCACAAAACTTAAGAGAAACCATTTGCATCTACCTGGCTATGAATCATGTCAACACACTCACACTCAGGAACCTGTTAGACTTGCTGAGTTTGTTTGTGATATGAGTCAGGCAGAGAAGGAGAAATTCCAAAGTTCAGTGTAGTAAGCAGAGCTGTTCATGTTGGAAGGTGAAACACCCTTTCCCTTCAAATCAGGAAAACCAGCCTGCCACAATTTCCATGCTATTAATATTCTCCTGTAAATTTCTGAGACAATGAAGTTGACTCAAAATGTAAATAATTTTTATTTGATAAGCAAAATTTACAGTGTGCAATACACCTGATGTGGAAAGGGTAAAGTCTGACTGAATGCAGGTGAATCTGTGGTCTACTTCTGGAAGCTTTCTTGAAAAGCTTTCGGTTTATGATACTGGGTGCGTCACAACTGAACGATAGCTGTAGTTATTATACCAACATAATTAGCCAACGTGTACATTCATTCAGTTAGATGTCTATGTGGTTCAATAGACCAAGACTATAGATGCAGTTAAATAAGCAATGAGTCATTTTTACCCCACAATATTTATAAAAGTGATTATTTATTATTTTTACAGCTAACGTGAGATGAAGAATCAAATTGCTTTGTAGTCCTCAAATGAACCAGCTTATGCTCCATAGAGCAGGTGGCCCACTTGGAAGTGGCATGTTTAAAAGATTTTGTCCAGATTGACTAAAACATCCAGGCCACTAGGTGTCAGTATAATGGTTGCTTTATAGCATGAAGAAGAATCATTGGAAAAATGACTTATTGCTACTTTAAATAAGGACATGATGAAAACCTGAGAATAAAAGAAAGGAATTATTATGAACTAGTGAGGATTGCTTTAAATATTTTTTGCTTCAACCATATTTTGTTCTTTCACTGAATCATCTCTTCCAGGATGAAACTAGAAAATCCTGAGTGACTCTGCTGACCCAATGGTGACCAGGTCTCAAAACACGAATAGTCAACAGCTAGAGACATGTCTGCTCCACAGCCTGCGGAATCTCCCCCGAAACTGGAGGTCAAACAGAGACCCCCTCTCCCTTCAAAATCCATAAATGGCACCTCAGACTCCCCTCCCACGGGCAGGGTCACACCGGGTAGGATTTCTGGGAATATCCAAAAGATAGTCAGCAAGTTCAACCAGCCAGCCGCTCCGTCTTCATCCAGTGATGCTGCTGGCAGTAGAGGCTCCAAAAGGAGGGCCAAGAGAGCCCCGACGGTCAAACCCAGGCCCAGAGTCACGTTCTCTCCGAAGAGCATGGCTGACCAGGCCCCCCCATTGCCTGTAAAGCAAAGGCTGACACTCAAGAAGGAGACTGAACAAGAGGAGAGGAACGACGCAGCAGCAGTTGGAGGAAGACCGGAAGATGCCGTCATACCTGTTGTCACAGATAACAGTCGATCAGGTAGGACTGTTTTTGTTCCTGATGTACTTGGCTGTTGTTATTGTTGCTCTTAATTAAAAGCCGTCCAGAGACGAGGCATCAAAACATACCGTGGATCTACCACCGCTTTCGTGTCGCAGGCCATCAGACACTTTACATGATGTTAGAAAAAGTCAATCTGTTTTGCTATGCATTTACTTATCTAGATGCTTCAGTGTGCAGCAAACACTCCATGTTTGTATTTGTTTCCCTTGTGAAATGGAGAAAGCAAGTTTTGTCTGTGCATAGATGGAAAAAGAGGGAGTCGGAGTGCAGCCATGGAAAGTTACCGCTTGGATGAAACCTTATAGAGAAGAGCAAAATGATCTTGATGTAAATGGATCATTTCTCTTGTAATGTGACTTTGCCACTTGTACATATGCACATCTTTTGCCAAGAAGCACAACTTGTTCCTCTTCTAAAAATAAATAAATAAAGCTGTGATTAGGATGTGATTTAGGATTTCTTATCAATTTGCAGTTACAGATTAGTCATGGACAGTTCACCTCATAATTTAGTATAATGAAATAATTATTTATTATAATGAGATTACATTATTCTATAATTCTTATACATGATGTATACCTCTCAAGGTCAGAAATGTCAAAAGTATGAGATTTTGGAGGTGGTAGGTGAGTGGTCACCCTTTGCATGATGCGTGAGATTTGATTGGTTGGGTATGAGACCACGAGATTTGATTGGTTGGGTATGAGACCATGAGATTTGTCCCTAATTTGTGATTCGCGCAGCCAATGCATGAGACTTGAGAGCTATAATGTGGGGGATTTTTACCTTCTGCTCAGCAGATGTAAGCACTTGTTTTTTTTTTATTTGTTCATCTGTGGTTTTGGGTTTTATGTAACACTTACTTTACATACTTAGAAAATGAAGATAGTAACAAGTGTGGTTAGTTGCACAAGAAGACATATGGGATGAGAGGAAGTTATAGTTACAGTAAACTCTGTGGGACTACAGATGCGTAGCACAGATAAAGACTTATGATATGAAGATAAAACTGCGTTAGAAGCTGGACTTGATTCTAGGTTAGTTATTGACTCTCACCTCAGTTATTGTCACAACAGTTTGTGATTGGAGTGAACATGTTGAGCACTAAAGAATTATTGCTTGAGTAAAGTAGAAGGACTCCCAAGAACCCTGTATAGTCAACCACCTGATACTGTTTCCCTTCTCTTTGCATGTTTATAGGTTTATTGGTGTGACTTTGGCCTAGGGAGCTTGAATCATGGTTTAAATATACAGTGCGTCCCACCTAAAATATTTAGACCTTGCAGCTCAGCAGTTGTAAACTCAAAAAGAGCAAAGCTTGTCAGATGATCTTTAGATGCGGACCCATCTCCTTGGCTTTCTACCGTAGTGAAAATGTTTTTAAAGAAAAGGTTCAGCGTGCTCAAACAAAACGTGTTGGATGCTTTGGGTGAAGATGGATTATCAGGCCATAATGAATCTGTGCAGCAGAAGGTAGCAGCGTTTATGAACGTTACAGTTGTAGGCCGTCGGCCTAATGAGGGGGAGGAGATGAGGAGTAGTAATGGTGGTAAACTAACCAAAAAAGGTGAGCCAGAAAGTAAAAACTGAATCTTTTGTCTACATGCTGGGGAGGCGGAGTCTATTTTGCTAGATGATGGGATTAACACATTAACGTCTGGTTAAAGTTTGAGTTAATGTTTGAGACTCTTATAGCTAAATGTTGTTCTGTTGCTTGCTTCAGTTTACAATGGTATTTCGGGTGGGTGGGTGGGGGTGGGTGTGTCAAATTATTAGTAGCAGGCTAACAAAACATTTGGAAAAATGAAGAACTATGGGAAAACGATTTGAGACTTGAGAGGAAAGAGTTCAGTGGTCGCCTCACATTATGTGAAGTTGTTATTGTTACTATTCATTTATTTTACAGATTACAGAGCTTCCTTGGAGATGTTTATATGGTTTATATTAGATTATAGAGTACAAGTTTTATTCCTTTTGTCGGCTTTGTGCTTTTTTTTTATTTCCTGCGAATTAATTGGAGTAATAGTGAATAATTTTATTTCCTGCTGATAATTAATTGGTTGAGAACCTGGGCTCCCACTGGTTACAAGAGAGGGTGGAATTTCATATAGGGCACGTCATTAGAACCTACAGGAAGTGGAACCTGTCTCACAAAAATGATTTATGTCCTACAGAGTTAAATATATATTTAAAACACAACCACATCTAGGTTATATCTGAAGATATTTGAGACAAAGCATCCCAGATTTTGTTTGTGTGTTTTATTTTTCTTTACATTTTGGAATGGCTTTGCCATAAAAAGGCAATAAAGTTTCATGTATGTGACTTCCACATTATTTTGCATTTGCTTATTCGCAATGGTGAACACGTTGGACTTTACACATTGGACTCATTTAATACATTTATAAACGTTTGCTGACGTTATTTGCAATGCAGTATTTCTCAGATATAATGTTCTGGTGTTCTTATGCAAGTACTGTCTCTCCATCCTGTGCTGAGCTGCCTGCTTCGCTGCTCATCACCTTGTTCAACCAAGTTCTCTTTTCTCCTTTTCATCTTGAGATCACTGAGGTGGATCTAATTATCAGATTTATAACGCGGCCACTTTACAATTACCTGTAAAGAACAGGCTGCACTGCATTTTACCAGCATTCACAATTGTTGATTGTACACATTAAACTAATTAGTCAGTCCTTACGGGTCGTGCACACGAGTGATTTGCTTTTGACCGAAGGAGTTAGCTGGATGTTTTTGATGTACATTTACACACCTGCTTATTCAGGGATGTCCCGAAGATGATTCTCGGTGTGTAGTGGATAGAATTGCGTGAGTCATTGAGTAAGTGAACCACGTGAGGGGCATTGTGTGGCGTGTATGTATAAAGTGAACACGTCTACATACAGTACATATAAGACAATATGCAAATGGAACTTGCCTTGCTGTCAGAACTGGCCACTCGTGAAGCTTCTATCTTTTAAGATTTGAATACAACAATGGGGCCAGAAATGTGAAGAATTTAAGGAATTGGCTAAAGCTGAACTGCAAGTGCCTGAATATATATTGCTTCAGCATTATGGCTTCTAATGTACTAAGGACATTTGAAATCTCTTAGAGAAGATTTTCTGTTGGGTTTTAGAGTTGTTGCATAACTTGTTCTTTTAGTTTAAAACTGGCCACGCATGTATGGGCTGTTTCCAGTACAACTGTACCAGTACCAATCATTCTGTTCTGGTACAACATTATTCATGGTACAACATTATTCTCATGGTATGGAGAATTCATGGTAGATCATAAATTATAAAACTTTTAGCAGATTTGAGGAAGAGATTAGTTTATCACTACTAAAAAGCAGTATGTTCATTTAATCATTCATTTAATACGTTCAGTTACTCTCTAACAAACCTCACACGTGGATGGCAACACACATTCTCACATTCACACTCATTTCACACATTGTGGCTCACATGCAATTTCTATATGTGCAAAAAACGCATTTTATAATCCATTCGTGGTTGTAACGGTTGTGTTTAAAGTTGATTGTATGTGAAATGACGCAGCCTCTTGGGACTAAAGCCGCGCTGTCTTTCTCACTCCCAGCACCTGATGGTGGAGAGGTGGAGGTGCAGAACGCTGGGCCCAGGCCGGAGCAGACTCCCAGCTCCCTCAGCGAGCCGCAGTGCGCCAGAGAGTGCGGCTGCGTGTGCCACCTGCACCGGCCTGGCATGAAGCTGGTGTGGGTGCCCATCGTTCAAGAGGAATTAGAAGCTGGGAAGAAGGAGGCGAGACAGGACTGTGAGGCCGAGCTGAGACCAGAGGAGGACCACAAGGGGAGGACAGGAGAGGAAGAGAGTGAGTCGAGCGATCCGGAGGACAACGAGGAGTTGGTGAGCAGCTCCTCAGAAGAGGAGAACTGCGAGGAAAAAGATCCGCTTCCAAATAAAACAAAGTTTCAGGAGGTGCGGAACGTCATAGAGGAGCAGCTGAGGAGGACGTCTGACCCCGGTCCGGAGGTCACCCTGACCTCCTTTAACCCCCTACCCCCGGGTACCACCAGCCCCACCAAGGCCCAGTCCATATCAGAGGAGGAATCCATTTATGAAGCTACCCTAGATGTGCTTGTTCCTTCCAGAGATCCCTGTGAGATAACTCTCCAGGTGCCCGTAATCCCACCTCTTTGCCCACCAAAAGGAGCAGCAGCACGCTCTCCTCCTACCATTCCTCCCCGGATGCCTGTGGAGAAGGCCAGAACTCCGCGCTTCCCACGGAGCTCAGCTCAACTTCAGGTACCCCTGGTGCCCAAAGTCTCCCCCGCTGACAACAGTCCACCAAGCAGCCCTAAACCACAGAGGTCAGCGTTGCTTCTACCAGCAAGGGCCAACGGGAGGCGCCTCAGCGGTCAGTCTTCCATGTCTACAGGTAGAACCACAGTGAAGTGGCTAGAATTTTAAGGTGCCATGTTTGTTTTATCATATAAAGCGCTGATTTGTGAGGTGTAACCCTTGGTGTTTCTCTTTTAAACTAAGATGAAGTTGAAGGGAGCTCTGCAGGAGATGGTGAAAAACAGGAGAAAAAGTAATTAATTTTTTCTCCATCATTTCTGCTGTTCGGCATACTGAGCCAGAGCCGTATGTGTCCTGTCTGTGGTATGCGGTGTGTGTAACTTGTTAACACTTTCTTCTCCCAGACCATCTGCTGCTCTCACACGGCAGAAGTCACTTGATATGGAGGCCCATATGCCAGAAGGTATGCATGCTTCAGAGAGTGATGACTCATAGTGTTTGAAATATGATCAGTAATTTTAACAGAAGGATATCGCAGATAATGGCACATTTGTGCAGTTATATCATTCCAAATAGGCTTGATGAGTTTACCTGCTTGTTGTCATTCACTTGTAATTCTAATCATTTAGGGAGCTGACTGTATGTACTAAAGAATTATCTGAAAAACATAAAGGACAAAATAAATTGGTTAAGAATAGGAATTTGGTGTTGAAGCCCCTTTGAATATACAAATAACACTTTCCACCTTGATTTCATACGTTTTTTCCTCTTTTGTCCACAATGCAGAGTTTCTGTACCAGATGTACACTGAATCCTACATAACCAAGGAAATCCGTCGGCAGACGTTGTGTCGTAACATTAGTAAAACCAGCGTGGACTTCCAGATGGAGCATCCACGAATGATGTTCAGCTCAGGGACAGGAACAGGGGGCCCCAGGAGCAGCCCTGTCCCCTCTCTGAAGCAAAGCACACTGTGGCAGGACCTCCCTGCTGTCCGAGAGAGTGGGATCCTGCAGACTCTCACCCCAGAAGAGTGCAAGTACCAGGAGGTGAGAGAGGCAAACGGGCCGAAGGGCAGGAGGTGGGGGGGGGAGCAGAGGGTCTAAATGGCAGGGCAGGAGGTGAACTTGATAACTGTATCTGGGTAAAAGGTTATTAGTCTTTTATACAGCACAGCTGACATCCTGGTCCTTACATGGGTAAAGTATACAGTGATACTGAAGGCAAACTAAGCTGAGTTTCCGTTAGTGAGGTGTAATCTGAGCTGTTATTTCACTTGTTTTGGCATCCAGTTTTTTCAGCCAGTTGTATTTTGCACACTGTGTGTGTTTGTACATGGGTTAAGTGCTGCTATGTCTTGTGTTGCATGTCGATGTCGTTTGTGAGTCTAGAGCATATTTGAAGTGTTGACGTCAGAGATATCCTATTTGCGTTCCCTACGTGTCTTGACGGAGCATTTTATGGACTCGCGAGAACTCAATGACACCCTTGTTAACCGTGACAAAAAACCCCTCTTCTCCAATATTGTTCGCATCCAAGAAGTCAGTGAGAAGTAAGTGAGAGGTTATTGTTCCGATATATATATAGATTCACACCGACACTCTGACACATTTTCTGTTTACTCTGAAGAAATCTGACCACGGTGATTAATTTTTAAAAGGTTGAGCTTTAAATTACCATCGTAATGTTGCTGAAGTCAACCAGTGGGCTTTGGCTGTGTTTATTAACGAAGGCTGAAAGATCTTTTAACCATAGTTGACCTTGACAGATTTCTTAAGGACCTGGAGGTCAGGCAGGACGAAAGTTTATTAATCACGGACATCTGTGACATCATCAATTACCATGCGCAGCATAACTTCCCTGCATACATCGACTATGTTCGAAACCAGATTTACCAGGAGAAGACCTACAGCGCACTTATGTGAGGATGCACCACTGCCTGCTCACGCACCACTGAACACACTTTGGCGGGGAGGGGGTTAATAGCCATGCATTTCCATCCTGTCTTTACTCACGCACTTCATTGCTGCCCTGAACATTCTCACCATAGAATTTTAAAAATAACAATCGCTGCCTTGTTCCACATTCCATGAAGATCTCCGTTAGCTCAGACTTTATGGGCAGTTTTGTTACATTAAGCTGCAGTATCTGCTCCCACATTAAAATATCCACTCTAATGATTTTGCGGTTCATCTCCACCCCAGGCAGTCCAACACGCAGTTCAGCACTGTGATTGCCCGACTGCAGGAAAATCCTAAATGCCAACGGCTTCCGTTTATGTCCTTTCTGCTGTTGCCCTTCCAGCGAATTACACGCATCAAGATTCTCATTGAGGTAAAGGCATCAACACACTACTCGCACTCCTCAAAAACTCCTCGTCTGTCATTGCTTCCCCTACATAGGCGTGGCCTGGGCAGACCATGAAGTAAAAACAAGAAACGAACAACACGTTCTCCAGCTATAGATTGAGCCCGCACCCAAAATGTCCGTCTTTGTTTTGTTTTTTTTTGCAACCTTGGACTCCCTCTGAACAAATGATCCACTTGAACCTTTGTTTACTGTTATTAGAACATCCTGAAGAGAACCGCTGTGGGAACAAAGGAAGAAGAGTCAGCTTCCAAAGCCCTGGCCTCTGTGTCCAAGGTAAACTTCCTCCTCCTGGTGCTGGGTCTCGTCACAAATAACCGTGTTCCCATGACAACGAGCGGGTGCCTGAGCTATTGTTCCATTCTGCACACCAATTTGATGGTTGGTACAAAAAGAGGGTTTGTGCAGAGCTGAGGGAGAAGCAGAAAGAGTTCTGTATACTAAGAGGCCTAAAGACATGCTCACGGATGAGTAGTAATAGGATAAGAGTACAACATGTATGCAAATACGTAATGGGTGGATGGTTATGTAGAGATGAAAATGGCCATCTCCATCAGGGTTAATTATAGCTGAAGACATCTGTCAGTGTGAAGTACAGTTTGTGGTTTGTACAGCTGTTGCTATGGCAAAAATATCTTGCATGAATGCTCAATTGCTCTTCTCTCTTCCTTTCCATTAACACACACACACATACACAAACGTATACAAATATAAACAAACACACACACACAAAAACAGATTATAGCAGAGTGTAACACCCAGGTTGGAAAGATGAAACAGATGGAGGAGCTTATTGAGATCAACAAGATGCTGGAGTTTGACAAACTGAAGGTGGGCAGACGTTTGATCTGACAGTGCGTTGATGATTCCCACACAAGTATGTGTGCTCTTATAGCACTAATGTGGAGCCCTAAATGGAAGTCATGTGACCTTTTGCAATTTAATAAAGCTAAATAAAAAAATAATCTTGCATGTAACAATTTGTCATTTGATTGTTTCAATTAAGATAACTTAGAAAAATGCTTAATTACCCATGTTCATAAGACTGTTTAAATGTACAGGCAGTGCCAATCATCTCGCAAAATCGCTTCCTGGAGAAGAGAGGAGAGCTGCAGGAAATGGCAAAAGGTGGAACCCTCTTTCATCTCAAACCCAAATGCAGCCCTGTTTACCTCTTCCTCTTCAATGACCTGCTCATCATAGCTGTAAAGAAGGGGTAACTAAAGCTTTGTTTCTTTTTTTATTTATGCTTACATCCAGCATGACATTTGTCAGTTACCTGAAGATGTGTTACTGCCCTGTAGTCTGTTATCCAGAGGAACTTCAATTTAAAAATAATCAGCGTATGAACACCCCAACCGAATATAAGCAGGCATGGAGAATTTCCCTCAGCAACAACTGGAAAAAAAATCTTTTAAATTCTAGAATATTCTGTGCATAATGGCATGCCAACTGAAATTTAGTGAGGCGTTCATCTGAACAGGTGTAGCGTAAAGAAACTATGGTAATCGGGCTCCACCTGACGCTGGGAGGATGCTGGTACAAGGATAGTGGTTCTTGTTTCCCCTCCCCCAACACTCATTGACTTAAGCAGAGGTAAAGGCATCCCCTGTTTCTTGTGTGGTGCAGAGCGGACCGATACGTGGTGTTGGACCACGCCCACCGTTCCCTAGTGCAGGTGCAGGAGCAGACAATGCGTGAGGACTCTGCCAACCTCAGCTTGGAGAACTGCTTCAGCCTCACACTCCTGGAGAACCACCAGGGACGCATGATAGACAGGTTTCTGAAAGCACCCTCACAGTAAGCACAACAGAGTCACCCTGCTGCCAAAAACCTCCCCTTTTTCCACACTAACCTTCCAGTCATTCCAGCCATTCATATCAATGGCTTTTGGATGATTCCTGGGTATTTTTACATTCTTTGGGAACATGGCTGTGCACAGTTGGTGGAGTGGTATGTGCTGAGTAAGACTGGCTCACAAGAGCTGCTCAGTGTTTGATTGGCCCACGTGAGATGTTTAGTGGGGCTGTTCGTGTCTCCACCCAGGTCAGACATGCAGAGATGGCTTGCAGCATTCCCCAACCCCGATGATCCACATGGAGAGCAAGATGAAGTCATATATGAAGACTGGGGTAAGTGTGTGTGTGTGTGTGTGTGTGTGTGTGTGTGTGTAGGGCGCAGGGAGTTGTGTATATAAATGTACGTGCATTATATGGTCATTACAGATTAGACTTCATAGTCTGTTACTGCATAACATTCAAATGATGTATGGGTGCTTGGCACAAATATTTGGTGCCACTAATTTGCAGTGTAAAAGACATGTGCACCTGTCATGTTTGTGTGTGTGTGTGTGTGTGTGTGTGTGTGTGTGCGCGCGCACATTCGTGATCAGACTGTCCCCAAGTGCAATGTGTGAAGCAGTATGTGGCAAAGCAGACTGACGAACTAAATCTGGATCCCCCAGAGATCATCAACGTCGTACGTAAAGCCAATGAAGGTGAGCCACAATCCATCTACAATACAGAAGAGTTTATGCACAGTTAAAATATCTCATAAGGGCTCAGTCTCCATGAAGTGTGTGTGTGTGTGTGTGTGTACTTTAAAAAGTTACAGTAAAGGCTATATAGATTACACAGATATTTTTGCAATAAAGCAAAAATAATGACCATTTCTAGAATCAGTTCGTTTGTTTCTTCATTATTTTTATATAAATTTTTTTTTACTTAGAAAAGACCCTGTATACTGTAATAGAACTACTAGGATATTTGTGATTATATGAGGTACTAAAACCTGCTCCTGAATAGTAACCACCACTGAACTCCAACACTGATGGTCCTATTTATTTAAGTAATTAAGATACTCCACATTGTTTCCTGCATTGGGCTAATTTTGTTCAGATTGTGAAACTGATCAGACCTCATTTGTATGATTCGCTTCATCTCCCTTTCCTTTCCTCACTGTTCTGTCAGGGTGGTATCAAGGTATTCGGATGTCTGACGGTCAGAAGGGCTGGTTTCCTATTGCAAATGTTTTGGAAATCACCAACGAGCACGTGCGGCGCCGGAACCTGCGGGAACGGTACCGCGTCATCCAGGCTGCTAGCGCCGTAACCAATAAGCTGCGGACCCTTACGTAAACCGGACAAGGAGTCAGTCATGCACTGACGCATGGACGCGTTCACAGCAAATCGAACACTTTTAATCAAACGCGGAACTTTTTTTTTAATCGGCCCTGCGCCCTCTCTCGCATTGCATTGTGGGACCGTTTGCGCTCGTGCTGTGACCTCCACTCCTGGTGAAAGGGTAGAACTGCTAAAGACATTTTACAAAGAACGGTTTGTAGCCTTCCAAGAACACGTTCTAGGTCCCGGAGAATAGACATTCGTTTTCGGCAAAGTACCACTGTTGCATGACCTGAGCTGCCATACTCGGACCACTCCAGTACTGCCAAGGTTCTGACCTCATGTGCTTAGTGAGTTTCCACTGATATGTTTATAAGATAAAGGTATGGATGTCTCACAACCATGTTCATTTTATGATTGTGCGAGTGTGAGTGAGTGCTTGTATAATTGTGTGAATGTATGCACGTCTGTACTTTTACTGATGTAGTTTACATTCATTTTCATGTTATTTTGTTAAGATATACAGGCTATTTTCCCCAGGTTTAGATACTTGTGTAATGTATTCAGGCTTGTATCTTTGTTAAAAGTGAGGACACACAAGAATGTGACTTATTTTGCATGTCTTTTTGTGTCCCTTCACTGAGCGACATGATCGATATGTGGACATTCCATCTCGATGCTGGACTGTCCGATGATCCCTATCGTTGAAGTGTGTTGTAAACACGCTAGTCTGAAGCCCATCCTAACACCACACATTACTTTGGCATTTTGAAACCACCACAGATTTTAGATTACATAGGTTGGGTGAGTTTGTTAGCCCTCATCCTGGATTTCATTTCAGCGCTCTTAAATAAACCAACATTCTCAATTTCTGAATCCAGTGTGGCTTCCTTTCTTCAGCTGATGCAAAATGAAGGAAAAGCTTTGAAATTCCTGTTCAGCCTCACTTAGGTGCTCCGTAAATGACTTCTGTGCTACAGAGCCAGTGTCAGCTCAGCTTAATCGAGGGCCTAGTCAATTTACAATGGTATAAAATACCAGTGTGTGGTCAGCACACCCTTTAATTCACAGAAGAAGAATTACCAATTTCATGCCTTCTGTACACTGTGCCAGACTTGAGTATTGCAAGTGCCAAGTCTGGTCAGTAAAATGTTCATTTATATGTCCTAAGTCCTCATTTTAGCAGTTATTAAACTGGCCTCCCTATAGTAAGCTTAACGTTACCAACAGAGACTAAGAGATCCATATAAGCACTTTTCTTGATTGCTATTGGAAATTTGAATAGTTCCATTAATTATGTGTCTTGATGACAACGACTTATTTAAACTCGACGGGGTTTAATTCCGAGACTTGTTAATTGGGTGGAAATGCATACCTGTGACAAGATGGGCGGAGTGGAGAAACAGGGGGCGTGACTTAAAATCCGACGGTGCAATGGGGTTTCTGAATCTATTTTGTCTTAAAACTGCGCGTGCGCTACCACCTCCTCGGACATGAAGGGTATACTAAGAACATGTTTAACATGTTCGGTGTTTGCTCAAGAAAGACAGCTTCAGAAAGCCTGACGTTTCCAGTGTTTATCTGCAACCATAAAGCCGGATTTCGGTGTAATCCATGAAGCTAAGTAAAGTCAGGGTTACAATCCAGCTAAAAGAGCGCTCCAGTCTCGTCGGACCTGCTCTTAGCATAAAAAAGTGAAGAATTTTCTTCACTTCAATAAAGCACATAAAGAAATATACAGTTTCTCACAAAGGGTTTCCACAACGAATCCCCCCCCTTTAATTAAATTTAATGATTACATTTTAAGTAAAAAATGATTGTAAATTAAATGTGAACCAGACAATTGGTGTGCCATTACGTACTGAAAATTATATAATTTAAACCATTTAAAATCATTCGTCATATGTAAATATAAATGTCACTGTTATATTGAACAATAATAATAATGAAGTGTCACATATTTTGGTTGGTTTCTTCATCTCTGAATGCTACTGCTCTTGCACGTCCGCTGCCATGACGAAATGAGAAATATCCAATTAGATCAGCCGGTGAACTACATCTGTTTATGCAGCCTGTTCAGTCTAAACTAACCGTTCTACCCTACCCACACATGCCTGCGTCGTCTTATTATTTATGTCTGCGTTTGCGCCGTAGAATAGAACCGAAGTAGTTGAGCAACCGCCCTGCACGTCACTGAAAAGCGACTTTTATTTTGGCATACATTGCGACTCGCTGGCAGAATCAACGTCACATCCGCTGACTCCAGAGGCTGCTCTACAGCGCCGATCGGTGGCTGAAGCGCTTGTCATTCAGTACTAGCTTGCGTGAAATTGCTGTTGATCAGCGAAAACACGCCAAGATGGCTGGCCTGGTGGGTATATTTTTATATAAGTTAATTTTGATCAAGTCCTTTTTTCCACACTATATTTACAGTACAACTTGGTCTAGGCGTTACCTAGCTAGTTTAGCAGCTGCTGTATAGTCACTTACGTGTGCGTCATATACCGGAAGACTCGTTGATCTTATGACAATTTTCCTCTCCCTTAGCTTGATAGCTAAGTAGCTATAACTTCAGTACATGTCTTGACAAAATTTAAATCAGTAACTTTATGGTACCTCGCTAAGATACTGAAATATCATCTGCACAAACTCCAGAGTAATTGGCTAGCATTATGCTACCTAGCTGGGTAACTAAAAAAAGTTGGCACTTACTAAAGCTGGTACTCTGCATAAATCACACAGAAATAACTTGACAAGTGAACGTTAACTGGCTAGCATATCTTAGAACCAGCACTGCTGCATGGTGCAGTACATTTATGACATAGTAATAATAATACGATTTGCTACGTGAAAATATTATCGACCTGGTCTTTTGTTTGTTTTTATGTTTATCAATGTTGACTGCTTAAAGTTAGGTTACTCTGAACTAGCTACATTCAACTACAACGTTACTGTCTTTTGTGATCACTGAGCTGGTGTTAACAGGGTTATAATCACAACACTGGGCTATTTTTTATCAATTAGTTAATTAAATTTAGTGTACGCA
Source organism: Sternarchorhynchus goeldii (assembly GCA_028565775.1). Taxonomy (NCBI): domain Eukaryota; kingdom Metazoa; phylum Chordata; class Actinopteri; order Gymnotiformes; family Apteronotidae; genus Sternarchorhynchus; species Sternarchorhynchus goeldii. The sequence goes on along the minus strand of JAOXYF010000012.1, from coordinate 11,256,017 downwards.
GTGTAATAACAATATTGTTCGCTAGGTCTTCGTTATTCTCCAAGATTACCAGACTGATGCAAGATCAGTTTTTCTCAAGAACTCCGACTATTTGTAGCCGTAATCTAACGCTTTAAAACTTCATACTTTGCTACACTATAAAACTCACTCCTAATCTAACCCACCTTGCCATAGTATAATACTGCTTGCTAATGTAACCTATTTTGCTAATCTATTCCGACTGTCCTGAACCTGGTAGTGATTGTTGTGCTGCGCGTTTTGTGTGGGCTAGTGCTGACCCTTCTGCTCTGGGCTGTAATCTGGGTGGGAGCGTCTCTCTTCCTCCGTGCACCTGTTGTGTTCAGCTGGGTCTTAAATCTGTGGTGTGGGTTTGTTGAATTTGGATGTGGTGTGAGCAGTCAGATCTCCAGCAGTCTGGCACGATCGAACCACTTTTCCTGCAGACCCGTGCACTTTCTGCATTTCCACAGTTAATGAGGTGCCAGACTGAACCTCGGGGTTAGCGGCAGTAAAACACTTTCCGTTAGTTGCTACAACAGAGGCTACAGGTTTAACTGTGCGGATTGGGGACTTTTCGTGTGGGCAGCCTGTGGCTGCATTGGCCTTGCACACACTCTTCAGCTGTGGTTGTACTGGTCTTGCACGCCCTTGTTGAATGGGTTGTTGGTGTTGCGTTCCTGGTGTGGTTGTCTTAGAATGATGAGTGGGAGAAGGCTGAAGGTTGACATGTCTGTACCACTGGCTCCAGCAGACTCTGAAATGACGCAGGCCTGCTGTCTCACACTGATGAGGTTTAGCAGGGATATGGAGCAGTCTCCCTCTCTAGAACTGTTGTACATTAGCAGTGGCAGTGTGGCAAAGACATTGAAGCTGGCACCCGCCCTTCCTGTCTGCCCAGCTGCGTCATTACATTTAGAATCGGCCTTCGGTTCCTTGGTCTCTCTGATGTTGCTCCCTTCACCCTTTGGGTGTGTCTCAGAGCACCACGCTGGTCAGAGCACCACGCTGTCCGGAGACCATATACAGGATATGACAGACATTCTCATCCATGGGCACTTCTATGTTTAACAGTATGTGGTTGTTATGTACGATCCCCTGGATTCAGGCTCATGACCTTGGTATATCGAGCACCTTGCTCGACCTGCTCTGTGAGGTGAGCTAAGGGGGACTATGCATTTGAGGGATTTGTGAGAGTTTGAGCTTCTCTAATTCATCAGTGTTTGAGAAGTTATCTGTCAGAACTTCCTGGAGAATAAGCCAATCACATTTCCCTTTAGTAAAGCAAAAAAAAAAAGACAATTTAAAAAGTGTCATGTCAGACCGAAGCCTCTGGTGGAAAGGACCCTGCCTTATCTTTTACATTCAGTACTCAACTTTTATGGGAGCTCGTTTCAACACAGTGAGGGTAGTGCGCTTGGAAGGGGACTGTGTGCGGTAAGGTGTTGGAATGACCGCTAGTCGATCCCGCATTCATGAAGTTCTGACATCTCCCTCCAGCGTTCAAGCAAGGGCCATGGCAAAAACAAAAATGGTGCGAATACTGTTCAATAATGTGAAGATCATAAATAGAGGTGGATCACCTCTGTAATGTTTTGTTTATTTAACTCTCTTGTTGTTTATTTAACTCTCTTGTTGTTGTTTATTTAACTGCCACTTCCAAAGACCATGCAAGCAGCACGTTGTCCGACGGATGAACTGTCGCTGACGAACTGCGTGGTAACTAATGAGAAGGACTTCAAATCAGGACAGTGAGTATTTGAAGTGTGTTTGAGTAATGTCCCACCGTGCACTTGAGCCAATGGCCTTGCATCTTCTGCTCAACCAATGAAACTCTTATTTTGCAGGCACGTGATGATCAGGACCACCCCCACGCATAAGTATGTGTTCACGGTAAAGACCCATCAGAGTGTGGTCCCTGGCACCATTGCCTTCAGCTTGCCTCAGGTACTCCAGCATTCATAGTAGGCCGCACCCCTTTGAATTAAAAAGCCAATTTAACCCGTTCCTTTCCTTGCAAATACGGATTAGGCTGTGTAAAGTACTGCATGTGGAGCTGTGTGATATTACAATTTGGCACCCATGTTGTTCTGGCTTTTTTTTCTAAGTGTCAGGAATTTTAGATGGTGCCTGCAAGGTATACCGTGTAAGACCATCTTTGTAAGCATTAGTCAGCTTTACGGTAGTATGTATGTTGTTTATGCTGCCTACCCAGCATGCTTTTGTCTTATTGTCTGTTACTTGCCTGCCCGTGCCTGCCCCTCCTACATCTGTAACCATGGCAGCCTCCAGGTCTCTGAGGTACTGCTGGAACTTTCTCAGCCTGGCTTAGTTCTGCACCAAGACGCTACACTCTGTGTCCAAATACTGCCAAGAGCAAATACTGATAAAGAACCTGCTCCATATTCTCTGTTAATGCCTAAATCATTGTTCTAAATCGCCCCCAAAACAAAACACGTTACTGTACTGTAAGGCCGTTACACATTTATTAATGGAAGCTTTTAGAGGGATCTTACAAGCACATGTAGGATTTATTGACTTCATTTGTTTACTTGTTCTGTGATGAGGGCTTTTTTTAGGGCGAAGAAGTGAATAAACTCGTTTATTTTCTTTCTTAGCGGAAATGGGCTGGTCTCTCTCTCAATCAAGATGTTGAAGGTAAAAATGGTCACAGTCACACATGGAATGTTGTCAGCATTATTGTAATGTGCTAGTGCTTATAACAAATAATAACCTGCCATACATTGTCATTGCTGCTGGATTTTCAGGCATGCTGCTGCTGGATTTCAAGGTGCTTCTGTTGACTGTAGTGCTTATTAGTAGTCCAGGTTTAAGAAATCAGTTTCAAAATACACATCTACTTGCATATATAGTGAATAGATTTCGCTGAAGAAGCAAAACCCAAAATGTCTGGAAAGCTAAACTTCTCTGATATAAATCCTGAAATATTGTAGATGAGACGCTCCTTCATTCTTGTCTCCATCTGTGGGTTTTTTTTCTCGGTTGCAGTGAGCAACTACACCTTCGACACATCTAGGCAGTATGTGGGAACCATGTTTCTGGAGATCGACTTTCTGCAAAAGAAGAACGCAGACAGCAACCCTTATGATTCTGACAAGATGGCCATGGAGTTCATCCAGCATTTCAATGCACAGGCCTTTTGCATGAGCCAGCAGGTAGAGCAAACTGGGCTAACAGTCACAGTGCACCGCACAGAGAAACCTGTGAAGTGAATACTGTAGCTAATGCAAATCTACAGCGAGATCTTCCCGAAAAGCTTCTGGTGCTCACAAATGCCGGAGAAAGACAGGAATGTGACCCACGTCTCCTGTGTCGGCTCTGGTTTTCTTGCAGTTTGTATTCAGCTTCTGTGACAAGGTCTTCCTGTTGGTGATCAAAGACATTGAGGCGATGGATCCAAGCATTCTGAAGGGGGAGCATGGCTCCAGCAAGAAGAACAAGGTACCCCCCCCCCCGGCTCCATCAGCTCCATCAGCTCATACCTAGCACACACTGTAAGGAGATGTAGTTAAGGTAGACGCCATGTTTGCGGTGCCTCACCTTGCTGGGACATTGGGTTCTGCTGCTCTCACTGGTGTTTTGGTGATATGTACACGAGTAAGTAAATTGGGTGCTAAAAATCATTATCAACCCACTCAACCAATCACGAGCATCCTGTTTGCTTTTCAGAGCAAATGTGTTTATGAATTTTTGGTAGATGGAGGATGTTTATGTAAGGCTTAATGAATCTGTTCTTATTTCTGTCTTTTTTTTTATTCCCTCTTTACAGATTAATGTTGGCTTGTTGCATGGCAACAGTCAGGTGATTTTCGAGAAGGCAGAGAGCTCCTCAATCACTCTAGTTGGTACGTGTTGACTTGACCAACGCAGCATTTGCAGGACACACCCAGTGTATCGTGGTCGGTCTCCCTTCAGATATGACACATGGGTCTCTGTCGTATGTCATCGGGACCTGTGAAGACCTGCAGCAGAAATGGATCACATTAGCTATTGCTCTGTCATGAGGACGGCCATACTTCCCCCCTCCCCCCTTTCATACATGCACCTTCAACCAGAGGACTGGGAAGCTGCACCTCTGCATTTTCTCTGGTCTTGGGATTGCGCTCTTAAACCTGTCCTTCCCTGGACCTGTTAGAGCTTGCTTAGCTCTCCACTTTAGAGGTCACAGCCCCAGATGCTCCATCGCCACAGGGAAGACCTTGGTCTTAAACTTCCCAATTCTCTTTATTGCTTCTTTCAGTCCATGGTATTTCTTCAACTTCTCCATCTCCATTTGTTACCAGTGCTGGTTTGTTGTTTTTTTGCAGCTGAACTTGCTGGTTAGCAGGATCTTGGTTTTGTTGTTTTCAGCCACTCTGTTACTCCTCTCTTTTGTCCTCCTGCTCTTATGCCTTTCATATTCTGTATATGTTCCCTGGCGCTTGATTTTGTTTTTCAGTGTATACTGTTCTCAGCATCTTGTACAACTGCTGTTAGGTGCTGGGTATGTGGATTTTATACTTCTGTAACCCCTCCCCCGCCTTTCTTCATCCAAGTCTTTGGATTTTGGATCTTGGGTGGATGTCAGAAGCTTCTAGCTATGGCTTTGATCCTAATACTTCCATTCAGCTGACTTTTGAGTACCTGCCTTACCCTGTGGAGGTACTTAAGAGTTCTGGTTTCAACTTCATGGTTCTCATGTGAGTGGAGAATTCCCGGGAATTTTTAACTTTCCTCCGGGTCTGTTATACAGACCTGTGGTAGTTCAGTTCCCTCTGTCCTGATCATGTTTGTTGTTCTTGGTATTAGGCCGATTACCTCTCCACCCTGAATGACAGTCCGGTGTCCTCGCTGTAGATCCTGGTCCACTGGATTAGTAATTCGTTTTCCCTTTGCATTGTGGCATATAAATTGATATCATCTATCTTGATGCCACTAAGGGGATTCATGCATATACACTATCTATCTGTCTGGACTTTTATCTATCTAGATATCTGTATTGGATTGAGAGATATTCTGGAGAATTAGGTGGCAAATTCAACAACCTAAGATCATTGTCATGTTCCTGAAGCCATTCCTAAACAATTTTTGCCATGTAGCCATGTATGTTATTTGGCTGCATCCTGGTGTACTTCACTGACATTAGTGTTACTCTTACTGACATTACTGTTCCCAAGGAAGAGTGTACTTGGTCTGTAACATTTAGGTAGGTGGTACACATCAAAGTGTTCTCTTCATGAATGCTTGGGCCCCCAGTTTCCACCAGTTTCCCATAGTGCATCCTGGTGACATCTCTTCCCCAGATAAGTGGAGCACACGTTCTTAAAGAAAACATGATTCATCAGACCAGGCCACCTTCTTCCATTTCTCTATGGTCCATAGAGAGTTCTCTATGGTCCTGGAGTTTTTGGAGGTGGACAAGGGTCACCTGAACTGTGCTGATCACCTTCCCATACGCAGCAAGCTTAACTGTCTGTTCTGACACATTTCTGTCATAGCTAGCATTGTTTTTGTTTTTCTCCAATATATGCTACAGTATCTCTTCAGGGGGCTCAGCTCAAAAGGACTAGTCTTCGATTCCCATGTGTCATGGGTACCTTGGGTACCCATGACCCTATTGGTTCACCATTCCTTTCCTTTGACCAATTGTGATGGGTATTAATCACTATATAATGGTAACACTCTATAAGGCCTGCCGTTTTGGAGATATTCTGACTCTGACTCAGGTGTTTAAGCCATCAAAATTTGGCCATGTCAGTCAATCAGATCCTTACAGTGGCCGATTTTTCTTGACTCAACACGGCTTAAGGTGCCATTGTAACTTCAGGTGCCGTTGTTATGAGAGAAGCGATGCTGAGAGATGAGATGAGATGAGAGAATAACTTTTCATTGGCTTTAATATTGACTGATTGGTGTACATACAAGATGGTCTGAACAGAGATCTTTCAGCTGTTCAAGCAGAGTGGTTCTAAAGCTTTCTCCGTCTAGTTACACAAACGCACAAATAGATAGACAGAGAGATGGATAGATTCATTCAGATTCACGTGGTGCTTCACATCTAAACACTTGTTCTTGGTATTTAATCCTGTTGACTAATTAGTTCTGAATTTTGTACTTGCCAACTTCTGCCACAAGGTGGCAAGCTTAGTACATTTTTATCTATGTGCACGTCTTGATTATGAACAGGAGGTGTGTGTGTGTGTGTGTGTGTGTGTGTGTGTGTGTGTGTGTGTGTGTGTGTGTGTGTGTGTGTGTGTTTTAATATTACTCAATTTTACTGGAAATATTGATCCTTATTTGTGCTCAGGTAAAGCAAAGACCAGAGGTGCACGTCAGTCTATTATTAATCCTGACTGGAATTTTGAGCGCATGGGAATCGGAGGCCTAGACAAGGAGTTTTCCGACATCTTCCGCCGAGCCTTTGCATCTCGAGTCTTCCCTCCGGATATTGTGGAGCAAATGGGTGAGTAACCCTTCTTCTCCTTTGGTCTTTTTTGTAATATCTCTCCACCATGTAACGCGTCCTGAGGACCAGGGTTGTGTGTTTTTTTGTTTTTTTTTTCCCCATCTCTACTTTCTTTGTCTCTGAGTGTGACTGTCTCACACGAACCCACTTGTGCTTACGCACGTTTTCTCTCGCTGACGTACGTGTGCCTGGGAAACCCCTGAAATCTCGCACGTTCTCTTGTTTCGTGGCTCGTGCTGAGTGTTTGTCACGGGGTGTGCACTCTGAGAACGAGGGGAAAACGCTCTGTGGTCAAGTCTGAATCGCGCTCGTCTCTCGCCAGCTCGATGGGGGAAGCGCAGAGACCGCAGCGCTGACGTTTTTTACTCCCAGCCGTTAATGAGTGTGTGGCTGGAGACGGCAGTCCTCTTCAGCGAGGGCTTTACCGATGCAGAGCTTGGGTTGCTTTCCATGGATGGATTTGTGTCTCGGTCACGTGAGCTTAAACGTTTCGTCATTGCGAGACAGCAGGACAGCTGGATGATGTGCACCGGCGCTTCTGCAGGCCCTCGCCAGCCTCTCTACGCCGGTGCACGTCTCGTACGTGTACAGTCACCAGCTCCTGTCACCGTGGGAGATGTTTACCTGCATGTGTGCTCGCTGTGGTCTGCGTTCCAAGTTCTCATCTCCCATCTCGCATCTGCTCTTAAGAATCATGAACCCTAAAGGTCGTCAGACACCACGCGCGCGCGTGCGTGCGTGCGTGCGTGTGTGTGATGACCTTTGTGGGTGGTGTGACTCTGGCAGCTGCCTGCTGTAATGAGATGGCGGACCCTGATAACGTAAAGGTGAGCACCTAATTGGGGTGTGTTAAGGAGCCCAGGTGCTGAGAGAAGGAGTGTGTGTGTGTGTGTGTGTGTGTGTGTGTGTGTGTGTGTGTGTGTGTCAGAAAGCGTTTGGGTCGGAGCATTGAGGACCTGCTCCAGTCTGTCCCCCTGAAAGGTCAGCGAGTGGGTGGGGTGAGGTGGAGGCATCCAGGGTATCCTGGCTGAGCGGAGCAGTGAGCTGGCTGCCCTGCCCCTCCCTCCAGCGCCGTCTGTCACCACGCTCGAATGGCCATGCTGATTCTCATCTCTGGCCTGCTGCTTATCTGCACCCACTCTGCCCTCCACAAATGGCACCCAGCAGTTACCGTCAGCCTTCACCGGCTCCCCATCTGCAGGTCGGCCTGGTCTCCAGTGATCCGTCCACCCCAGCGGTCTCCCGCCCACCTCCGTTTGGAACATCTGTATGGCCCATGTTGGCCTGCTAAACCCCCCCCCCCATTCTCTCTCCCACGTCCAGGCTGTAAGCACGTTAAGGGAATCCTGCTCTTTGGACCCCCTGGCTGTGGTAAGACACTGATGGCTCGTCAGATTGGGAAGATGCTGAACGCCAGGGAGCCCAAGGTGGTGAACGGGCCTGAGATCCTCAACAAATACGTGGGGGAGTCGGAGGCCAACATCAGGAAACTTTTCGCCGATGCAGAGGAGGAACAGAAAAGAGTGAGAGGAAACACACCCACACACACGTGCATACAAACACTAAAGATTCTGAGGATGCTCAGGTTATTAATGTTGTAAATCTGAGTGTAGATGTTTCTCCTCGCTACGTATCAGTGCTGAGGTTCTGCTTCGGTTTCTTCACGGAGCAGGGATGCGAGGGTCATGTGATCGCGGAGGGCTGCTCACGCCCGAGCGGGTGAGCGCGGTTGACGGTGACTCCGTCACTCCGCGCCTCCTAATGAGAGAGCCCTGCAATCTCTCGACCCTTAGCCTTAGCCACAGGAGGTCGCACCGAGGACCCTGACCCCACCCCCACCTCCACCCTCACCCCCTCACCTGCTCATCACAGATCAAAGCGATAACAATTAGCCACGGACTGGCGTTTATTGTCTGACTTTAGCATGAGTTTCGGGGCGTTTTCTCATTTTTGTCGTAGAGTATTTTCAGTATTTACAGAGTATTTTCAGTATTTACAGAGTATTTTCAGTGTTCACAGAGTATTTTCAGCGCAATTCTAACGTAACGCGCAAAGAGCACTAATCTGCAAATCCCTCTGCAGCTGGGAGCCAATAGTGGATTGCACATCATCATCTTCGACGAGATCGACGCCATCTGTAAGCAGAGAGGGAGCATGGCGGGGAGCACCGGCGTCCATGACACCGTCGTTAACCAGCTCCTGTCTAAGATCGACGGAGTGGAACAGCTCAACAATATCCTGGTCATAGGTGGGCTTTCGTGGGCTTGATCTTTGCATTGTCCTTTGGTCCAGTTTGCATATTGGTTTCTTTTCAAACGGCCCTTGTGTTTTAGGTATGACTAACAGACCAGACCTGATAGATGAAGCTCTCTTGAGGCCTGGAAGATTGGAAGTCAAAATGGAGATTGGTAAGAGCAGAGGCCGTTCTCAGAGCTGAACGGACGACTTGCATGCGAATGTAGTATGTGTAGATACTCATGAATTTAAACGGCTTTATAGTACTAGGAGTTCAGTAAACTGTGATCAGTCACTGAATTCACAAGTTTAAGTGAAAATCCAGAACGTTCCACATAATGGCATTCTTCTTCTCCTCATCCTCACTTTCTGTCTGTTCTTCATCAGGTCTCCCAGACGAATCTGGCCGAGTTCAGATCCTGAACATCCACACAGCTAAGATGAAGCAGGCGAAAATGCTGGCGACAGACGTGGACATTAAAGAACTTGCTGTAGAAACCAAGAACTTCAGTGGGGCGGAGTTAGAGGGGCTGGTCCGGGCAGCCCAGTCCACTGCCATGAATCGCCACATTAAGGTCTGAGCCTCCACACTATCTCACCACTCCAACTGCCTACACTGCCCCAACCACCACACTACTCCAACCACCTCCACCATCCCACCACCACACTGCCCCAACCACCACACCAGACCAACCAACTTGCCAGTCCAGTTAACTCATTGCCCCCAACATCCAACCCACCTCACCTCACCTCTCCAATTACCTCACCTCACCTCACCTCTCCAATTACCTCACCTCACCTCACCTCTCCAATTACCTCACTGCTCAAATCACACTACTCCCCTCTTCCTGAACTGCTGTGTGGGAGGAGCTTTGTATGTGTAGGAGGAGCTTGTGAGAGTGGGCAGGGCCCGTGTATGTGTGTTTTGTGTGTGCAGTGAGTCACTGTGACTGGCTGAGTTGCTCTGTGTGTATCTGTGTTTCTGCACCGTTGCTCTGTTGCTCTGGCTGGCTCTGTAGCCCTGGCTGGCTCTGTAGCCCTGGCTGGCTCTGTAGCCCTGGCCGGCTCTGTTGCTCTGGCCGGCTCTGTTGCTCTGGCCGGCTCTGTTGCTGACTATCTCTCTGCTTTTACCTCTCTTTTTTTCCCTCTGTGCACCATGAACAGACTGAGTTCTGTTCGACACCTCACTGACATTAAACAGGACTTCCATTTTTCAGCTGTGTTGATTTGTCTCTGGCACAGCGTGTTACATGGACAGTTATTGTAAGAGGTGTGTGTGTGTGTGTGTGTGTGTGTGTGTGTGTGTGTGTGTGTGTGTGTGTGTGAGGGAGAGAGATGACTTGGCCCATATAGTCCTGCATGATATTTGATGGTGTTGAAACATATTGACAGGAGCTTATACAGGTGGGGCAGCATTAACCACCCCGACCTTTCTTTATCATCACTGTATTGTGTGTGTGTGTGTGTGTGTATCTGCAGGCCACTACTCAGGTGGAGGTAGATAATGAGAAGGCCCAGTCTCTGCAGGTCTGCCGCGATGATTTCTGGGCATCGCTGAATAATGACATTAAACCGGTGAGTTTCACCTTCTCTCGCCACACCCAGCCACCTACCTTCTCCACCCGCTCCTCCCATCACTGCTTCTTCTAAAACTGGAGCAGTGTTCTGCCCCGTGCCCCTGCCGACAGTATAGAGTGTGTTCTGGCTCATGGTTTTGCTATGGTGACCGTCTCTGGCTCTTGCTGGGTGCAGGCCTTTGGCACCAACCAGGAGGACTACTCCAGCTACATCCAGAACGGCATAGTGAAGTGGAGTAACGCCGTGTCTGACATCCTGGGTGACGGAGAGCTCCTGGTGCAGCAGACCAAAAACAGTGAACGCACACCGCTAGTGACTGTGCTGCTAGAGGGTACACACACACACACACACACACACACACACACACACACACACACCGCTAGTGACTGTGCTGCTAGAGGGTACACACACACACACACACACCACACACCGCTAGTGACTGTGCTGCTAGAGGGTACACACACACACACACACACACACACACACCGCTAGTGACTGTGCTGCTAGAGGGTACACAAATACACACACCCACACACACACCACACACATGCATACACTTGGACACACATTCACATATAAGTGCACTCGCACACACACTTGAATATGTGCACACACACACACACACACACACACACATTTATTTTACATTCACATTTTAAGATTGATGTTGTCATAGTGATAATTATAATTGTGTTCCCTGGGAATCTCTGTGAGGTGACTTAGCATAAGTGTTGCTGTTCTCACAGGGCCTCCTCACAGTGGGAAGACTGCCCTGGCTGCTCAAATCGCAGAGGATTCTCAGTTCCCCTTTATCAAAATTTGCTCTCCTGACAAGATGATTGGCTTCTCCGAGATCGCCAAGTGCCAAGCTATCAAGAAGGTGAATCCACACCCCTGCAGATCAGATCATGTGATCAGATCAGATCACATGACATGCGAGGTCTTACTGGTTGTTGTTGTTTTGCTTGACCCCCCCCCCCCCTCAGATATTCGACGACGCCTACAAGTCCCAGCTGAGCTGTGTAGTGGTGGATGACATTGAGCGTCTCCTGGGTGAGTGAGTGTGGGTTCGAGCCCCAGTGCTGGGCCACGCAGCCCTGAATACTCAGCTGGCAAGAACGTGAGCCGCTTTCTTACGCTGGCAGGATGAAAGTTTGAGACTTTAAAACGGTCAACCAGGACATGTTTCCTTTCTGGTATTATATACATTGCTTTGAGGACAGTGGTTACTCAGACTGTTATGGTGATTACTGACCCAAACATGAAGTATTCTGCTGTACATAAAGCTTGTGTGTGTGTGTCATCCCAGATTTTGTGCCCATCGGACCACGCTTCTCTAACTCAGTCCTGCAAGCATTGTTGGTCCTCCTGAAGAAGGCACCTCCTCATGTGAGTCTCTGCTCACCCGCTGCCGCAGTACAGGCCCCCCACAGACAGGGGGCAGCAGACTTCCTCCTCGGGGCACATATGTTCTTTTCTGTATTGCCCCGTCGTGAATGTTAACAGCGTTTTTACCCGTTTGGGCTAGATGTTGCTGTGTTTCTCTTTGTGAGTTGAAGGGTAGAAGATCTGGAATAATAGCAGTCACCTTTTGAGTTTTGTTGTTATAGAGCATCATCAATGATGGCTGTGCAGCCAAGTCTGTGTGTGTTTAAGCATTCATCAGTTGTCCTGGTACAAGCCCATGTTACACTGTAGTTATATACATTACAGCTCGTTTACCAACCCAATGTAGGGCACATAGTACTTTGTTTATTTGTTTGTTTGTTTTAGTGGTGTGATTTCAGAGCAGTTCGACAGGTGGTGATGTGTTCCTTTATTGTGGTGGGGTAGCTGGTGTTTGTGGTCTTACCCCATTGCAAGCTCGAGTGTGTGTGTGTGTGTGTGTGTGTGTGTGAGTGTGAGTGAATGGCAGCAAGGCTGGTCCAGGCCTGTGTATATGTGTGTACCCAGCGGGGAGTCTGCAAGCAGTAGAGGCAGGAGTGAAAGGCCGTGTGAGCGATAGGCGACCTGTGCGTGATAGAGAGAGAGAGAAAGGGCATATGAGCGAGAGGGGACGTGTGTGTTTGTGTGTGTCTGTGTGTGTGTCTGTGTGTGTGTCTGTGTGTGTGTCTGTGTGTGTGTCTGTGTGTGTGTCTGTGTGT
>JAOXYF010000012.1:11199714-11222217 GCA_028565775.1 Sternarchorhynchus goeldii | reverse complement strand
CACTAACTCTCTGGTCATTGTGTGTTATTAACTACACTTCCTCTGTGGTTACAGTCTTTGTGACACTAACTCTCTGGTCATTGTGTGTTATTAACTACACTTCCTCTGTGGTTACAGTCTTTGTGACACTAACTCTCTGGCTACTGTGTGTTATTAACTACACTCCCTCTGGTTACAGTCTTTGTTACTCCTGCTTCTCTTTGTAACCTCCTTTCTCTATCACATACTCACTTACTTATGTCCACTCCCGTCTTGTCCACTTACTTACTCTCTGTATCCTGAGTGTGTGTGTGTGTGTGTGTGTGTGTGTGTGTGTGTGTGTGTGTGTGTGTTAGGATGACCTGAGAGATAACCCTGGAGGTCTGGATGATACACATGGTGCAGGTGGACAGTCTTAGTCATCAGAGCCTGAATGAGAGTCTGTAAGAGAGTGCCTTCTGAGGCCTGCTATGTGTGTAAGATTGTGTGTGTGTGTGTTTGTGCATGTGTGTGTGCATGTGTGTGTATCTGCGTGTTGAAATTTATTCTCAGAGATTTTGGATTAGTGTTTTACACTGCATATACTAAAATAACATGGTCTAATCCCCTGTATCAGGAGACACCTCAAGAATATGGTCTATTGTCAACAATTGTTTAGTCCCCCAATTCAATAAAATGGGAATAAACAGTGGAAATGCATCGGCAAAGATAAGCGCTTATCACTGATCCAGCCAGCGCTCAGTTCACATAAGGCATTCGTGCCCCTGCAGCTGGGCCTGAAACCTGTCGTTTATCCTCAGACCTGCAGCACTCTTGTCTGTCTGTGTTATTCCCTTTCCTCCTGGGTCCAGGGCCCTTTCTCCACCTCAGTATGCAGATAAGCGACTCCCTGCCCGTGAGCCGAGAGCTTTGTCCCACAGTGTCTTTGAGCCGGCCCGTGCATCCACGCAGCTCTCCAGACCCCTTGTCATTGATATCGAACCAATAAGTTTAAAGAACGGCCGTCTCTATTGAGGCCGATCTGTTTGCGTTCGGTCTCCCTCTCTTGGTTGGACCGACTGCTACCTCAGCATCCTCCGTTCTATTCACAGCGGTTTGCAGACAAGAGGATTTGCCCACACAAAGTATCATTAAAGTAGCAAAGTGGCTCCTGTTGATGGTCGTGTAGAGGAGTTGGGTGGATAATGACATTCCTGAAACCCAGAGATGAGTCCAAAAGTCCCATTAAGGACACCGGGAGGAGGTCAGAATCCTCTCAGGGCTCTCATTCACGTTCACATTTTCAAAAAGAGAAAAATTGCAACTTGTAGAATTCTCTCTCGCTCTGTCTCCTTCTCCCTCTCTCTCTCCCTCTCTCTTTCTCTCATTTTTTCTTTCTTTTGTCTTTCTCTGAGCCTTTTCAAAAATTATCCTACTATGTTATATATGTTGTACAATAAAACAGTTCTGGACTGGTTGTTAACACAGAAAAAGCTGAATATATTATTTAATTTACCATGTTATTTTATTATACTGTATTATATACCATTATTCAAATAACTTTACAGTAATAGTCTTGTATAATATCTGATCAGGTTTTTGTGAACAAATTATTATAGGATATCAAAATTACTTTGATATTCTATAATAAATGACTACAAATTATTATAGAATATCAAATAATTGCATAGCTGCATGTAGCACTGCATGTAAAATGAAATGACATTATCAGCGTTTCAGCTGCTTACTTGTGAATGTTCCTTTAGTCAATTTACAGATAATAAAATGACTCTGAGAAGAGACATGTTTTCAGGTCAAGCCCTGACTCGACTCTTTTGGGTCAGCTTCCTCTGTTCGGCTGTGTGGTAGCTTTGCACTAATTGTGATTGATAGCAGATGAATGATTGCGTTACAGGCCAGCTGGATTTGCGCATATAGTAGTTTCAAGGTTCTGTTGTGGGAGAAAACCACGAATGTTCCTGTCTGTGTGGTATGTGGAGACATTTGGAAAGGCTGCTTGATTGAGTGCTAGCATAAAGGTTCACTCCTCAGCCGTAGAGATGAACTTAATTAGTTAGGTCTTCTGTCTCAGAGATCTGACTTTACAATCTGTGTTTTTATTATAGATTTGCCCCATGTTATAAACATTTATTTAGAAAGATAATGGCCAGATAATCAAGGTATGCACTAATTATCTTCACTCTGCAAAAAATAAGTAAAAAAAAACCCCAAAACAACTAAATTATGAAAAAAATACTTGAAGCAATAAAATGATCTACTGGTGAGGTGAGACATTTTTTGCTTGGCAATATTTCTTGAAACAAGAAAAAATTCTTTTGCACTCACGTGCAAAAGACTAGGTGAGTCAGATTATCATTAAGTTAAAAAAATATATAAAACCCCTTGTTTATTTTTCAAGATTTTCTGGCTTGTTAAGTCTTTTTTTCAGTGCAGGAACCTATTCACTTCTAATTAAAGAGTAACATTAGACTTATCTTCAGTTTACAAGTGATAGATTATAGAGCCAGTTTATGTTTCAGTTACTGGTATCAGTATGCAAAGTTCAAATCCATACCTGCATTTTCGAGTCTGTGTATGAGGCACTAACAATGACTTGTGCTGTAAAGGGAACCCCAGATGCTAATGGTTTATGTCTGGCCTGATAAAATACTGCAGAATTGTATGAATTGCATGTATACAATTCTGTTGTGAAACCTAAGTGAAAGCAGAGGAAAGTGAGTTACAGGAAAATGACTCGGGCATTTTTCAGATAGAAACTAGGCGGAGAGGATGTGGTTTTAGACATGGATTGCATGGTGGTTTCTCACACTCCGTCTCGTGGCGTAAACAGTGTCTCAAGTAGCGTCGCACTGCAGATGAAAATTAACTTAGCAACTGCTCGCTGCATCTGGATTAAGACAAGTGCAACACAGATGATGTACAGATGTTCACACCACACTCACTCACACACCCTGCTCACGAACCTCACACAACGCATTTACACAGCTCGTGCACCACGCACACTCACCCCACACATCCCACACTTACACACCGCACTCACTCACACACCTCCCTCCCTCACTGACACACCTCGCGCACCTTGCACACCTCACTCTCTCACTCACTCACACACCACAGGACACCACGAGAGGTGGCTGAAGATGTTCCTGTACTCTAACCCTTCGGCTCTCGCACCTGGATCCATGTACGTCTTCTCGCTCTTCCTCTTTTCTCTCTCCGTCCCTCTCCCTCTCTTTCCCTCTCTCCTCTGTCCGTCTCACCATCACTCCCTCTGTCTCCCTCTGTCTCCCTCTCTCTCTCTCCCCATCTCTCACACTCTCTTTTTCTCTTTCTTTATTGCAGTGCACTCATATTTCCTTCTCTCCTTTCACCTGTGCTACCCAACATAGAGAGGATGTTCGTTTCATCGTTGTGTAGTGTTGTCTTGTATTATGATGACTGGGCTGGTGGTTGTCAATGCATGGTTGTCATGGCATTGGGCTTCAGAGGGAACAGCTGTAAGTGGCTCACGAGCAGTGGCTCACTCTACTCACTCAGCTGACTCTGCTCACTCTACTCACTATTCTCACTCTTCTCACTCGACTCACGGTACTCACTCTGCTCACTCCACTCACTCTGCCTACTCACTTTGCTCACTCCACTTACTCAACTCATTGTTCTCACTCTGCCCACTCTGCTCACTCCACTCACTCTGTCCACTCTACTCACTCTGCTCACTCCACTCACTCTGCCTACTCTACTCACTCTGCCCACTCTACTCACTCTGCTCACTCCACTCACTCTGCCCACTCTACTCACTCTGCTCACTCCACTCACTCTGCCTACTCTACTCACTCTGCCCACTCTACTCACTCTGCTCACTCCACTCACTCTGCCCACTCTACTCACTCTGCTCACTCCACTCACTCTGCCTACTCTACTCACTTTGCTCACTCCACTCACTCAACTCACTGTACTCACTCCGCCCACTCTACTCACTCTGCTCACTCCACTCACTCTGCCCACTCTACTCACTCTGCTCACTCCACTCACTCTGCCCACTCCACTCACTCTGCTCACTCCACTCACTCTGCCTACTCTACTCACTCTGCCCACTCTACTCACTTTACTCACTCTGCTCACTCTGCTGTTTGTTATTACATTCTTAACACAGATGTCGGTGTAAATTGGTGTTGCCATTGCTGCTGGCCTCTCTGTGCATGCATGCGTGTGTGTGTGTGTGTGTGTGTGTGTTATATGTGTTTTTGGCAGTCCTTGCTCAGTAAATGAAACCAGAAGAAGATGCTGATGGTTTGGAATGGGACAGGAGTGTGCATCACATGCTAACTGGGACTGCTAAGTCACATTAATCCTAACCAGTATTGTACTGGGAGCCAGTGAGGCTTTTGTTATACGCCTACGCAAATATTTTTGCAAAAAAAAAGAAAGAAAGTCTCTTACAGGGTCAGTAACACACACCAACCCCTGGGGTCCATTAATCTGACATGCATTGTGTTAGAAGCCAGTGGAGAGTTTGTCAAGCGTATTCACGCAAAAACCCCTATGAGGATTAGTAATATATAAAGAATATGTCAGTATACAGATCTGCTGTTTGCTAATATTTAATACGATTTAATACGTTATTGGAAAACTACGGAAAACTATATGGTATATGGTATGCATGTATTATAGTTTAGTATTATAGTTTAGTATTATAGTTTATCATTAGCCTGACTAACAATACCAAATATGAAAGACCATTCAGTAATGGATCAACACTAATGGTTTGAATCTATGAATGCTCTAAAAATTTGAATATATCTTATTAAACCAGCTCCTGCAAGTCAGTGAGTCTCAATCTAGACATCCTACTTCAAATCTTTTCTGTATTTTATTTTCTATTTTTCCCTGTTCATCTTGCACTTAAATCAGTTTCTCAGTTCACATCGGCATAAATTCACTGTAGGCTTGAAATGCTAAAACACAGGAGCAGAATTTGAACTGTGAATCATATGTTGGATAGGGCTAATTGCAATGATATTGTTGACATTCAGAATTCAGAGAGACTGAAGAAAAGGTAATCACTTACACCCCAATTACCACTCCTAACATGGCTGGAACATGTAACTCCACGCCTTGCAAACTGCTGTCTTCCTCCACTCAACTCTGACAAAAACTCCACAGCAAGACGAAAGGCAGCCCGGCGAGCCGGTGTGTTCCTCCACTCAGCTCTGACAAAAACTCAGCTCCTTCCCATTGTACCTACAGCTTTTCTACATAACACCTTTTTCACCAGAAAGTCTTCACATGTAAGAGGAGTGGAGGCGGGAGACACTGAGCAGCGGGGAAGAGACTGTCTCGCCTCTCCCGCTACCTTGGAGGCTGAGGTAAAGATTCTTGAGGAATCAAGAAAACAATTTTCCACGCAGTCAACTGAAAACGCTCATTGAGCGCTATTCTGCTGCAGGAGTTAACTGATGTAGAAAGTGAAGACTTCAGCTACTCACCACCAGATAGGATAGCCTCCAAGCACCCGGGAACTGGACAAGCACATGCACATTAGATATCCAACAAGGTACAAATCCATGAGGTATGTCTTGTGTGGATGGAAATGTCTATTGATCATTACATAGGATTTCCAAAAACGGGGAAAAATTAAACCCCCATAGGTCTTAAGGAAAGGTTTGTTGGTCAGGATTTTTAAATGTAAAATAAAATAAAGAATAAATCCTCTTGGTTTATTCAATTGTTTTAAGTCAAAACAGGAAAGAGTGTGTGTCTCCCAGTAGTTAAGGGAGAAAATGTCTCACACACTTGCACACACACTCTTACCCGTCCTCTCTAACCCTCCCTCTCTCTGAGGTTCTTCCCTAAGGTACATATCTTCTTCTCTCCCCACTTTATTCACCCTCAGGATGTCTCATCCACAGGGCCAATATTAGAGTGAGAGAGAGAGAGAGGGAGAGACAGAGAGAGAGAGAGAGGGGAGAGAGAGAGAAAGAGAGAGAGAAAGAAGATGAGCGAGGTTTGGAGATGTCAGCTGGCAAGCCAATCACAGAGCATGGCCTTAGGTTACGCAAAAAAAAAAAAAATATATTCCTGCCCATCTGTCAATCACCTACCACCCCCTGGTTATGTAGCAAAGAAAGAAAGAGAGAGAGAGAGAGAGAGAGAGGCAGACAGAGAGAGAGAGAGAGGAGGGAGGGTGTAAGAATGAAATTATGGCAATGACTGAGTTTGAGGAAGGTAAATTTGTCCCATAAAGATATGTATGAACGTAAAGGAGACTTTAAGTAGATGTGTGTGTGAATGTAAAAGCAGACGTGGGAACTAAAGGCCTGTACATACTGTCTTTACCTTTTCTAGGGGCTTCTGTCTAGACTACCTGATCCTGATATGTGTGTATACAATTTTTTACACACACACACACACACATACAGACATACTAGGAAGTGCTCGAAAATGTGGACGGTGCAGCCCCTCCCTGTTTGTGGACGGACACACAAAGGGGACACAATAAAGCAATAAAAGATGGCAGCAGGGCCTGGCGTGTGGCCGCACATGCCCCCGCCGGCCCGAACGACGCCCGTCTCGCACAAAGACGCCCCTGGGCCGGAGACCTGGCACTGCGCAGCTTAAACGTGTCGCGACTTGCTGCCTGCCAGCGCTCCCACTGCCCAACAACAGGTTTTCTCATCACAGCTGAGATCAGATCACGTTTGAAATAGAACCTGTATATGTACGTTCTGTTTCAAATTTGATCAGAAATAAATCAGCGGTGTGCAAAGGGGTTCCCCTTTAAATGCGACTGCTGGGCTGTTGGGGCGGGAATATCCTGGTTCCCTGGAATTGTATCAGTCTTGTCTGTTGCTTATCAATAATGTCACAGCTTGTCACTGACCTGATAGCACAAACATCCTTTACAACTCCCTTCAAAGGAACGGAGAGAGGTCCTCTTTTGATCTTGTAGGTGATATGGGCCTCAGAGTGAGCACAGCGGCTTCTCTGTGCGTCTGCGGTGGCTGGCTGTGGCAGGCTCACTGACCCAGTGTGCTTAAGGGCAGCAGAGTGGTTTTGTGCAGTAAGCCCCCAGCAGGGAGATGCGCTGTGTGTCGGCAGTCCAGGGGGTGAGAGACAGAGAGAGAGAGAGAGAGAGAGAGAGAGAGAGAGAATGCTCTGACCACAGCCTAGAGGTCACGTTCCCAATGCCCCGCATTCTTCTCCACACTGCCTTTATTCTGCACATCAAAAGGGCCTAAGCTATAGCTGTCTGTGGATGAGTTTCTTGTAGTGTGGTGGAGGTGAGATTACTGGTACTGAGAGGGGGAGGGTGACCACTGGTACTAGGGTGGAGGTGAGGGCGTTCACTGGTACTGGGGTGGAGGTGAGGGTGTTCACTGGTACTAGGGTGGAGGTGAGGGTGTTCACTGGTACTGGGGTGGAGGTGAGGGTGTTCACTGGTACTGGGGTGGAGGTGAGGGCGTTTACTGGTACAGGGATGGAGGTGAGGAGGTTCACTGGTACAGGGATGGAGGTGAGGATGCTCACTGGTACAGGGATGGAGGTGAGGAGGTTCACTGGTACAGGGATGGAGGTGAGGATGCTCACTGGAATGGAGGTGAGGGCGTTTACTGGTACTGGGGTGGATGTGAGGAGGTTCTCTGGTACTGGGGTGGAGGGTATTGAGAATAAGTTACAGGTATGGATCCACCATGGCCCTTGAGTTATTCATTCTTTAGAAAACAGTTATGCAGTTTTGTTTTTCTCTTTGCAGGCTAAAAGACTGTTTTACTGATCTGAGAGGAGTTGTTAAAATGATATGAAAGTGGATTAGAGATTATCATCTCCCCAGAACACATGCTAGTATCAATGTTATGATCCTTGATATGATATAAAATATCAAGGCTGTGTGTGTTGTATGTATGTGCATGTTATGTGTGTGTGTGTTGCATGTGTGTGTGTGTGTGTGTGTGTGTGTGTTTATGTGTATGTGAGACAGAGAGATGTTCCTAATAGAGAGAGAGCCGGTCTGCTTTTCATTAGGTGTGCTGTCCTACGTTATTCCGATGTTCTCTGAATGTGCTGAGATCAGCGGTTCCCCGGGGCGGCCAGCATTCCTGCCTCGTGACAGTGAGGGTCCTGAGCGCCAGAGCCCTGGGACAACGTGACAGGAGTGTAATTCTCCTGTGGCGGCGGTGAGAGCGGCCTGCGCCCTCCGGACGCATCCAGGATAGGAGCGGATCCCCTGGACACGGCCGGCCCAGACCGGGCTGAGCTCGACGTGCCCCTGCTGCGCCATTGTGCTCCAACTCCGCCGAGGAGCGGAGGAAACCGGGCTTCTCATATCAGTTGCACTTAATCAATTGCCCGTCACAGAATGGAAATGAGAAGCTGTGGCTGATCCTTCAGGCCTGTCAGTGAGAATAGAGAGACAGGGTCAGGCGCTAACCCTGAGGTCAGGAGGCCTTCCTCCGCCCTCCTTTAGCCGTGTTTGTGGACACTCCTGCCTTTAATCAGACAGGGGTTAATACATCACTGGTCACACTCCAGAGCAAGTCCCTGTAGGATGGGAAAACATGGGGTTGGAATCACTCCTTTAGATGTTATGATTCAGTGTTCATCACAGCTGTTTGTTCGAGGTGGCAAAAATCGAAGGTGAGGTGTAATGTCAAAGTATGGAAGAAAAATGGCTGTGGAACTCGCTGATACTGCAAGACTGCCAGTTAACTAGGCAGGAAAAGGATGGTGTTTATGTATAAAATGAGAAAAGTATGTGATATGTTTTGGCCTGTGGGGAATTATTCAGATGTCTGTAAGGGTGTGAGCATGTGTGTTTGTGTGTGTGTGTGTGTGTGTGTGTGTGTGTGTGCGTGTATGAGTGTGTGTGTGTGCGCATGTATGAGTGTGTGTGTGTGTGTGTGCATGTCTGAGTGTGTGTGTGTGCGCATGTATGAGTGTGTGTGTGTGTCTGTGTGTGCATGTATGAGTGTGTGTGTGTGTGTGTGTGTGTGTGTGTGTGTGCATGTGGCGTATCTTGGGTATCTGGATCCATATAGGAGGCAGTAACACACAGAGGACCCCTGTGGTGCAGGTTTCTACGGCGACCCTAGGAAGAGCGTAACCAGGTCCGGCTCTTTCTCAGCCTACCCCAGCAACCCCATCAAAACAGCCACAAAGAGCGACATGTGTAGAGCCACCCAAAGCCCCTCACACACACACACACACACACACACACACACACACAATCCGGACAGTGTGGCCGGACATAGGCACCCAATAAAACCTGGATTAGTAGGGCATCCACACACTGCACTACAGCGAGAAAGTTTCTTAACCCTCCTGGCCCGCCCTCTCCTCATCCAGGCTTCTCCTCTTTTTCATTCTCTTGCTCTTTCCTTCTTTTGTATCTGTCCCTCTCCCCTCCTCTTCCTCTGACCTCTTTCTCCTAAGAATTTCATTATTTGTTATTTCCACGTAGTGGATAAAGAGGATCTGATGAATTAGCTTGTTCCTGCAGTTGTATGGGGAAGGTCTGCTTAATACTTTGGACCCATAATCCCCCTTCTCTTTTTTTGACTCAGTAGCCTCTCCTCTATCCTGTCATCCTGGTAAAACACAATAAACTATAGCTAAAATGTCTGTACGCACACTTGTGTGTGTGTGTGTGTGTGTGTGTGGAGTGCGGCATTATGTACCAGCAGGTGTTAGTGTAATATAAAACACTACATGGCAACATCAACAATGTAGTACAGGGCAAGCAGCAAATAAAGCATTTTTTGTGTGTGTGTTGGCAATTCAGAGCGTCTAAATTAGTCTGCACAGTTTCTACAGGGCTGCACAGAAAAGCATGGTGAGCCAACTACAGGCCTCTGCACTAGCACCATGTCCTGGAAATGGGGGCATTTGGATAATATCACTGCTTTTGTCCCTACTTTGTTAAGCTGGGGACAAAGCCTAGTCTCTCCCCTCCTCCTCTCCCCTTCCATCCCCCCCAAACAAACCTTTTTCATTAGAGCAGCAAACACTTTCTCCTTCACCAGCCAAATGCCGAGCATCAGGCTGCCACTGCTGTGCACAGCTCCGTCACAGGCTCTGTTCTCCTCTCACAGCTCCGTCACAGGCTCTGTTCTCCTCTTACAGCTCCGTCACAGGCTCTGTTCTCCTCTCAGAGCCCCGTCACAGGCTCTGTTCTGCTCTCGCAACCCCGTCACAGGCTCTGTTCTGCTCTCACAGCCCCGTCACAGGCTCTGTTCTCCTCTCAGAGCCCCGTCACAGGCTCTGTTCTCCTCTCACAGCCCGTCACAGACTCTGTTCTCCTCTCACAGCCCCGTCACAGGCTCTGTTCTCCTCTCACAGCTCCGTCACAGGCTCTGTTCTCCTCTCACAGCTCTGTCACAGACTCTGCTTTGCTCCACTCTGTTCTCCTCTCACAGCCCCGTCACAGGCTCTGTTCTCCTCTCACAGCCCCGTCACAGACTCTGTTCTCCTCTCACAGCCCCGTCACAAGCTCTGTTCTCCTCTCACAGCTCCGTCACAGGCTCTGTTCTGCTCCAGACTCTGTTCTCCTCTCAGGCCACAGAGCTGCTTAATTAAACCTCACTTAAGATGGACAATAAACTTTCGAGCAGGTCTGGACTTGGCCGGTCTCTCCATGGGCCAAGCCCGAGTATTCATGACCCTCGTAAACAAGAAGCTCTGCAAGAAAGAGAGGAGTGTGTGTGTGTGTGTGTGTGTGTGTGTGTGTGTGTGTGTGTGTGTGTGTGTGAGTTTGTGGGGGGGGGTATTGTGCCAGAGACTTTGTTCACACAAGATGAAGAGTCAACAGCCACCCCCCTCGCCATCTCTCCCCTAATAACCACCTTTACAAATCTCACCCCCAAAACACAATGCCCTTCTGCTCCCCTCCTTTCGCTCTCAGCCAGGCTCCAGGACAATGCAGCAGGCCCCGCGTCCCACCCCAACACCCTCGGCCTTCCAACAGACACTTCTTCTTTTATTGAAATTCTTTGGTGCTCTAATCCTCGGTTTCCTCTATGGAACAACAATGGCGTCTCGGGCCCCCAGCCTTTTCCAGCGGGGCTGTCGTCGTGCTGGACAGGGTCATGAAGTCCACCTCACCTCTCCTCCTTGTTCCATCTCTCCTCCCAACACACCCCACACCTTAATAAGAGCTGGTCAAGGACATATACAGAGGGGATATAACACAATCCCTATAATCTACAAGTGAGGAATGAAATTAGCACATGAATGTGTTTGGATTGCCTCTGTCTGTTACAGAAAACGAGAAATTGGATGGCAACTTGCATGGAATTTGTTGAAAAGCAGCGGTCCAAGATGCATATCCTAAACATTTCTGAGTCTCTGTTGTCTTGCAGACAAGGAGCATACAAACCAACAAACAAAGTTGAACAGACTGAGCCTTTATGGATATACAACCGACTCTGGCACACGTAGCCTCAATTTATCACGCTGCCTTAATTATTTCAAACGGGAGAATTGCATATCTCGTGTAATGCATACGTTTATCTTCATCTGTGGTAGGTGTCGGAATATGTGAAAGCAAAGTCACGGATGTGTCAACAGCGACACCTGTTGGTCGCTTTGTGTACTGTCCAAGCAAGAATTAGCCACTGATGTATGTGGTTCAGTTATAGCATACGACCAAGTTTACCTATAGGTTCATAGTGAATGTGAAACTAGAGGCAGACGGTGTCTTTAGTTGATGCACAAACTGCCAACTCTTCATATAAACATATAAAATAAAAAATGACTGCCAATATATGTACCATTTTCATTGCTTATTGCCTGTAATCAATGTATTGTGGAGTCATGGTGCGATCACCATGGTTACAGACGCATCACTGGGATTTCTGTGTTTTCAGTTTTCATCAATTTGAGTCTGTTACTAAAGAAGAAAATCTAGAGTAGAGATTTGTGTCACCAGCCTGAGGAAAATGTAAGAATCAAAGACTTGTTTTTAGTTTTGACTGCAGACGGAAAAATTATGTTGTAATGCTCTTCCTCCATGCTGTCTCTCTATTGATCTCTCTCTCTCTCTATTGATCTCTCTCTCTCTCTCTCTCTCTCTCTATGCATTTTAAAATGAGATACAGTGCCCTTTGGGAGCGCGTCCCATATGGACAAGCAAAGGTGCAGCATTCCACCCACAGCACCATGTAACTGTGGTACACTGAGAATCACACAAAACATTTCCACCACACTGCAGCCAGAAGTGAAATGCGCGAAGCTTTTCTTACGAAACCATGCGCACGTCCGTGGGCAAAACAAAACCAACGCCTGGTGCTACGTGCTCCTCAAAGGTGCTTGATAAAGGTGAGACCTCAGATTTCACCTGGAAACACAGGTCCCTGTGCCTGGGGCCAGTCATGGTGTTCTGTGCTCTTAGACATAATTAAACAGGTTTTAAAATGTAGTAGCTCTCTGCCAAGAGGGCTATGGAATGAAAGTGAAGAAACCACATGTCTTTGAAGTAATGTGGCCCCGTCGGAGTTTTATTCTCAGTAGAAGCATTCAAACCTATTCTGAACTGTGACTGATATTCCCAGTGGCTATGCAGAAGTAGTCAGCACAACACAGAGCACTACCACTGTTGATAATAGGGCACTCCTTTTCACTTTTTAATCACCATAAACCTTATAGACTCCTGATCACTTTAGATAGGTTCACTGTTATTGAGCATCACCTATTGGTGTTAGACATTAAAACCAGGCCTGACGAAGGCATGTGACTTCTGAAAAAAACGAGAGGGATGATATAACTCCAGTGACATGCTACGGAATTAGCAACGGTCTCCGCGCGAGGAGTTCTGTAGTGACTGCTCTTTGAGCCTTGAACATGACACTCTTGGCTTTGCATCTGATATCAGGACTCGTACCTAAGCAGCTTCTGTGAGATGTTTGGTTCTCAGTGAAAACTGAACACATAAACGTCAAATGATTACTTTTCAGATCGTCTTTTTGAAACCGCTTCTGACATTGATATACAAAATAAATACTTCACCTAACTTATATTAATCACTGTTAGAGTGTTATTTGTATTTAGTAAAATCTCACAACATTTCCAGATAAAATTAAAATACTGTGGTAAACCTGAACTACATTTCCCTTAATACGTCTCATGCTTCTTCCAGCAGCTGTATGACGTTAAAATGGGCGTAGGCCTTACGTCAGCAAATGGTCAACGCATCCGACGGAGATTGGTTAATGCTTTCCATGTGACTTAACGAAGCCAATTACAGTTTCGTGTTTTTGTTTTTCTTTTTTTAAGTACTACTTCCCATTTCTGTAACCAAAAGAGCAGAAAATGATGACGTTCAGCTATGAAGTCTTGCTGCGCTGTCACCAGCTGTTTGTATGGGTAGCAAAAGTGGTTCAGCGTGACAATTTTGTGCGTTAAGATATGAAGCGTTCATGAATTCATTATTAGAGGGCGTTGGCCATGAATACCAACTATATGCCGAGAATAAATACAGCGAATGAACTGTACAATAAAACAGCTTTTATCAAATCCATACCGTTGTGAAAAAAACAAATATGATAGCGAACTAGTCTTCATAAGGAGTTTTCAGACAGTCGCTGGTTGTTTCCAAAGCAAGGATCTGGAATCTTATTAGTAAGTATATTGAGATTTTTTCTCTTTACGCACTTTCTACACAAGCACTATTAAATAGGATTTCTTCGATGCGGAATACTTAAAATGATAAACGTAGAAAAGGTTGCGTAATGGTATAATGTTATTACGTAATGATTCACCTACAATTCTTTGACCCTTTTTTCCATGATGGTTACTTATGATTGCGTAACTAGTAATCAAGTCGTTGTCTACAATAAAATATCATATTCTGTTTTGCTGTTGTTTTTGAATGCCAGACAACTCGGCACACATGATAGTTATCCAACTCTGTATTTGCTGACATGTAATGGTGTGTGTATAAATCATCTCATAGCATCAACGTGATTATATTATTCTTCGTCTCAGGGTTTGATTAGCAAAGGTTTGCTCCTTTCCTCCTCTTTTTCCAGCCCTGCATCGTGCGCTCTGGCAAGTTGAGCGCTTTGCTAAGCATGAACGTGGGCACGGCGCACAGCGAGGTGAACCCCAACACGCGGGTAATGAACAGCCGGGGCATATGGCTCGCGTACCTGCTGGGCATCGGCCTCCTCCACGTCATTCTGCTAAGCATCCCATTCGTGAGTGTGCCTGTAGTCTGGACTCTGACCAACCTCATCCACAACATGGTGAGGCGAACACACACCCCCCCCCCACACACACACATTTTTCATATATAAATATTACATGTAATATAACACTCAGTGTGGGTCCAGCTGCTATTGTACTGCCAAGTTTATCCTGTTAGCTTGTAGATTCTTAAAACAAACACAACTGGGTGAACTGGTTACATTTTGAAACATAAACATTTTTCTTAAATTTTTGGTCTGTTTGAGTGCTGATTCATGACTCTGGCTGAGGACAGAGTGCTGTCCCCGTGTGCCCTGTGCACACCTCCTCGCTGCACTGATGCTTCATGCACACGGGACGTTCATGTGTGTGCTAAAGGAGGTGCTCAACAGAGAGGTGAACTCACCGTCTGTGTGTGTTGGTTTTGTGTAGTGTATGTATCTCCTCCTGCACACTGTGAAAGGGACTCCGTTTGAGACGCCTGACCAGGGCAAGGCGCGTCTCCTTACTCACTGGGAACAGATGGATTATGGGGTGCAGTTCACTGCTTCTCGCAAGTTCCTCACCATTACACCGATTATACTGTGAGTGTCCCCCTCCTCACACTCTCATCCTTCTCTCACTCTCATCCTCCTCACACACTCATCCTCCTCACACACTCACACACTCATCCTCCTCACACACTCATCCTTCTCACACACTCACACACTCATCCTCCTCACACTCTCATCCTTCTCGTGTTCAGGCAGACAGGGATACAGGCAGGCAGGCAGTTAACAAACACACACACACACACACACACACTCTTTTTTCAGCAGTCCCGGTGTGTGATGCCGTTCTCCTGCTCCGTCCTAAACCTCTGCCGCATTGCCTTGGGTTATTTTACAGTGGCAACATGATCATCACTGAGTGTCAACATCATTTATTGTTTTAAGCTGATTTTAAGCTCAAACGTGTTATGTTTTGGTTATTCAATTCTCATCCCGTGGTAAATCCACATGCCTGCAGTGAGTTGCCGGGCTGGATTGTCTCTCGTCTCCCTCATGGCAGCTCTGCTCTTGTGCTTGACCTTTCCCTCTGTAGGTACTTCCTCACCAGCTTCTACACCAAGTATGACCGCGTCCACTTCGTCATCAACACACTCTCTCTGCTCTCCGTGCTCATCCCCAAGATGCCCCAGCTGCATGGCGTCCGCCTCTTTGGCATTAACAAGTACTGAAGCCCCAGTCGCTCGCTGGCAGCCTGACCACTGCTTACTGCTGGAACCATACAGCGAAGGACTTCAGTGCGGAGGAATGAAATGAAGAGACTCTGAATGCCCTCTCTCTCTCTCTCTCTCTCTCTCTCTCTCTCTCTCTCTCTCCCTCCTGCTGTCTCTCTTTCTTTCTCTCCCTAGCATCAGGTTTTGGATTTTAGGGGTTTAAACGAACAGAACATTTTTTTTTGTAAGTTTTCAGTGAACTTAATCAGCAACTGTAGCTTTGCGTGTGAGAGCGTGTGAGGAAGCCACGCCTCTCGTCCTTCAACCCAACGATGGCCCCTCCCTCCCTCAGCTTCATTTCGCAGGGAGTGGCTCTGCCGGGGTGTGGCATCAGTGGTTACTGCATCTTTTCTGCTGAACCGTGTTGAGTCTCAGGTCTGCCAGACCACATCCAATTTCTTCTGAGCAGAAAGAGAAAGAAACAGTATTTCTAAATGGGGCAGAGGCAGATGGCTATTTTTAGACTGAGGCAGTTTGCTGCATCATTGGTCAGAGCAAAAAAATCCCTGATGCCTTTCTTACCATATTTAGGAAACCTTGCTTTGTTCGGTTTGTAAGATGATACGAGCTGGCCTTCTCCTTTCCTGCGTACTTGACATAAGGCTGAGAAAAGGGTCACTGTTACACAAACTGAATTCACAGTGAACTAGTGGTTATATGTGCTTTTGATTAAGGATGAACTTTCCTCCTTCAGCAAAAATACAGGAAAGGCTACAAACCCAGAGTGTTTTACAGATGACCTGGATAGACCTTTACCAAACTAACTTCACAGTAAGGAATTTATAACTATGAAATTATGACTTACATGATTCAGATAAACTCCCATCAGTGTTGTTGAAAACATCGCACTGTTCAGTCTAACCACACATGCCCCCACAAGTCAAATTGAACTGCGGTCTGTTGTGTTTGGTATGTGTTCAGGTTAATCCATGCCTTTGCCATGGCAACAGAATAAGTTGTGTGGGTTCAACTGTAGTCACCTTTAGACTCTGAGGGCTTTATGAACGCACCAGAAACATGCATAAGAAACAAGACTAAGAATGTTCTACATGCATTTTTCACTTCTCAGATACTTAGCAAGGGCTCTTTGTTGGTTTGTTTTTGCTTTGTTTTAATTTGATTTCTAGTTCTTTTGAGGCCTTTCTGCTCGTCTATATCAAACAGGCCTATATCCTTTCTCTTGAGCCCTTGTGCTTTCTCTCTCTCTCTCTCTCTCTCTCTCTCTCTCTCTCTCTCTCTCTCTCTCTCTCTCTTACTCTCTTGCTCTCTCTCACACACAAGGCTGTTGCAGCTAGTCACATAACTGCTCAGGTGAGAGCCAAACTCAGTGGATGGACATGAGAACACAGCGCTGTTTCACAAATGTTTTCCTGCCTCAACTTACCTCCACCTGATTTTGATTCTGTTTCACTCTGGCAGAGCACAGAAACACAGCTTCCTGATGTCATTGTGGATCTCGGAAGGAATCCTCAATAGGAGTCTAGTGCCTTTGGAACTTTGGAGCTCTGCATGCAGTCCATAAGACTGTCTGGAAGCCTTGCTCTTAGAGTGTGTAGGGAATACTGTCCTACAGCTTTGTTTTCGTGTTGCGTGTTGGTGTCATTGGTGAGTTTAGCTGCAGGTGATGTGGCTCGTATCGTTTTCTGCTAAAAATATACCTCACTTCCTTCCTGCTGAAGTTCCCGCAGTTCCTTTAAATGCACTTTCAGACTGTTTCAGAGTCATTTTATTCACCGTTCGTTACAGTCTTAATTAGTGCATCATTGCAGACTTAATTTTCAGCTGGTGAAGTTGACCTGGCGGAGCTGGTAGCGTAGGGTGCATGGCTTCAGTTCCCAGGCAGCACCCTTGCTGTTATACTGATGAATAAAAATGTAAATCACTCTGGATAAGAGTAGCTACCAAATGCTGAAAAGGTCAATTGCAATCTTGTTGGTAAACATTGTGGAAATGTATGTTGAGTAGAGAGTGAGAGGTTTTGTAAGGACACCCCCCCCCCCCTCCAAAAAAAAAAAACGATGTACTATTCATTGCTTAATTTCACATACTGTGTTATGCCATTTGTTGTCATATGTATGTATTTATACTCTGAGAGTAATATCTTCATAAGATTAGCTTTCTTTTCAAAATGGTGAATCGCAGTTTCCTGAAGACCATCGTCAATTCAGTGCACTGTAATGACACATTAACTAAAATATTACCAGCTCATAACCTATACTTAATATTTTCAAAATGAAGAGTTTCATATTATTCTAAAGCGTATTTTATATTAGGCGACCCAAGGAAAGCACACTTAGCTGATATCAGTGCTTTGGGGGATAAAACCTTTTCTCATGTTAGATTTTGAAAGGGAAATAGATGAAAAAAATAGATGAAGTTTAATTTGATAGTTCTTTAAAAAGAATTTGACTAAAAAAATAGGAACTAATACAATAGTTTGGAGCTGGTGTAACTTGGGTAATGTTTGGAAAGGCACACCAAGATATGTTTCACACATGTTTGGTTCATCTGAAGTGTTTACATACATGAATTGTGATGTGTTTTCTATGACTTGGGGCAGGAAACGCTGAATAATCTCAGCACAAGACTGAATGTGGGCATGTAAAGGTACTTTGAGAAGTTTATGAGTTGAAATGCTTTGTCTGAACGTTGAGATAATTTAAACACGAGACAAACATGACGTTTGAAAATGTGGATCCTGATCATTTAAAGAAAATAAAAATGCAAAGTATCATTTGTTATGGACTGTTCTGTAAAATGTGTACTTGGTCCCTGATTACATAAGAGCCTGTTTGAGGAGGGTTGTGTGTCGGCTCTGTTCCAGGCCTTAGATTAATCCATCAGCTCTGTAAACACTGAGTGAGGGATGTTGAGGGAGAGGTGGAGGGATATGCCGTTTATACAGAGGAGATGAGAACAACAAGGCTAAGATCCTGTGGATCCTCCTGATACAGAGAGACAAACAAGTGGCAGAGAATCCAGAAGGTTGGTACCAAGGTCGTCCCGGTGGTGACGGCACACTTGCGCCAGAGGGCTCCAACGCGTCCCAGTAATGACATCGGGTGTCCAGTCTCAGTGTAAAAAAGCACAATACTTGGAACAGCAAAAAAAAAATAAAAATACTGAACCACAGTCTTAATCTCCCAGCCTTCGGGTAGAAAGTCATGGTTGTGTGAGGAAACATTTACCCACTGGGATATTTTCATTTTCGATCTTGTTTGGCCACAGAGTGACGCATATTCAAAAGCTAGGAGCTCATAAATGTCTTATTCATGGCAAATCAGGTTCAGCTGTGAGAATACACTGCAAAATATTGTATATAAATATATTTTCTACCTAGCACTTTTATCGTCTGGGTGTGTGGGGGGGTGGTGGAAGGTATTGGCTTAAGCCAGACAGAGTGGACGATGTTCGCATACAACCTCAAGGGAAGTGCAGAGTTAAAGAGGTCAAACGTGCTTGTTTGCTAACGAGGACTTTACTGCGTTTGCCTTCCATTTCAGCAGCTTTGCAGCACACCCTGTAGACTGAATCATATACACAGTGGTTGGCTGGAAATTGTTCAAAATATGAAACATATTGTAGGGAGCTAAAACATGTACTTAAAGGATAGACCATGGTAGAATAACCACAGCCGTAAAGGTGTAATTGCAAGATTTATTTTGGAGTCAATTTTGATTCATGCAAATGGGATGGAATTCAGTGGAAGTGGCTTATTATTGAACATCAGAGCGAATATTAACAAACAAGTAATACTAATGTGCTTCAGATTATCTCAGTTTGTGCTGTTGGGCACCGTGACTTGACTTGAACTGGTGCAGTTCATGAATGTGACACTAGGTGTCAGCACAGGCTTTAGCTCGGTCATGCTTCGGGTTCAGATTCAGTACTTGAATTTCATTGAAGATTTTATGCTAAACATTATCCAGGCATGAGGGGAGGTTAGTTTTAATTGGGATATAAAACATTATAAAATACATTCCAACACACTGTAGAGAGAGAAGAAGTGACTTTAAGGTATCTGTCAGTAATTGTTACAAACAGTTGGCTGCTTCACTGTAGCTTTTGTCACACAGAGGCCTTACTTGTAAAGTAATGTGCAATGTTTTTGCAGTGTGCCTCCCAGACAGCAGGGGGCACAAAACACCAAAATTTGAGGTTAATCTGAAATGACATTCACCTCCTATAAATAGGAAGAGCCTCTAGGTAAAGACTGCTGGCCTGTTTTTCATTCTACATTGCAGGTTGAACAAAGTTTAGTGTGCTCTGTGCCTTTAACAGTGCCTTCAACTACACTAGAAGTGCTTTCTCCATTTACTTTTGTGGGTTTTGAAACTGCCTAATGGGATATGTGATCTCTGTGGTTTTACATTTGAAAAATAAGACAAGACATCTCATCTTCTGTCTCACAGCATTCACAATATCACTCAATCCCTCCAACCCTCCTCTGTGTCCTTGAGGACAACAATACATCTCTCTCTCCCTCCCTCCCTCTCTCTCTCCCTCCCTCTCTCTATTCGCCTCTCTCTTTCTCATTCTCATTCTCGCTCTTTCTCTGTCTAGACTCAACCATCAGCTCAGTCAGCTGTGTTGGAAGAAATGTGTGTGTGTGCGTGTCTGTGTGTAAAAGGACAGAAAGGTAAACCTCACAGGTTTTACAGTTTCCCTCCCCTTTCACACTGCTGCCATGTGAAGTTGCTCCTCTTGCAGAAATATGATCTTTGTGATTTAGCAGAGCTCCTCTTTAGATGCAGAAGGCTCCTTAAGCTTCCCTAAAAAAGATCCTCTTTCAAAGTTCACAAAGTGAAATATAGATGCCCTGTGGCGTCCTATAGGTCCCTGTGCTCTCTTAAAAGGAAAAGCGACTGCAGGAGGGATTACATTTACACATATTTGAATAAGCCAACAAACGTGGCAATGTGTCCCTCAGCGTTCGGGTGTGCGCACGGGGACCTAACGCCACACTCCCCCCGGATCTGTCATCTCACAGGCCGCGGAGCAGATGTACCGGCCGGGCCGAGCCCAGCGAACGTGGGGTCGCGGTTATAAATAGCCCGACCCCCGACAAGATGGATTTTACATGAGGAATGGCTGCCTCCAGGAGCTGTGAGGTGGAGAGAACGACTGCTGTTCTGTACGATGAGAAGGGCAGCCGGCCTAGATGTGTTCATGGAGAAACAATAGACAAATCGGTCTGTAAGTTCGGTCTCGCTCTCGTGAAAGGAAAAAAAGATTTGTCGTATTTTAAGCGTTCATTGTGCTTTCTACTGCCATAGCTTTTTGCAACTGTGAATTTTTGTTACTCTGAAGTTTTGTTTATTATTGTATGATATGACTTTTGGCATCTAGTTAATAAAAAAATTAATAGTTTAATAAAAAAAACGTTTTGCTCTGCATAGACCATGCATGGACACACCAAGACAGCTTGAAAACCACATTTATTTTCAAGGTCATGGGCTCTGATGAATTATTTTAATATCAGCTTGATGAGAAGCAGTATCAGAGGCATTGCACCTTGAGGTTTGAATTTAATAACATTGTATCAATGAGAATCATATAATCGCATGAATATTCACACTCAATTCATTCCAGTGTTATTTGTATCAATTATTCTTGTCACTTTATAACCTAGATGAGAGTTTCAAACATCTCGAAGGATATTGTGTCTCACATTCTCAGATCAAAAGCAATTACCAGTGGTTTGATAACCACAAAGATAACCTTTCTTTAAGTACACTTTACAGACTAATTAGCACTGTGTGCACCAGGGATTCTGATCTTCGAATGGCAGTTGCCAGGGTTTATTGGCCTGTTAGGAATCTGGAAGCTGTTGTTAATGTGAGCTGAAGTTCTTTTTTGTGAGTGTCGCAGGTTTTCCTTCTGCCGCAAATGGCTGCGGTCAGCATGCGTGTGGACACACACACACACACACACGCTTTGCCTTGCGTGTGTGTAACTCTGTTGTGTGTGAAAGCCAGAGAGTGTGTGTGCTGACAGGTTGTGTTCTGACACATGTTTCCACCATGTTTCTACACACACACTCCTCTGACAGTAATTACCCTGCATGACATTCCCAGAGCTCTCCTTAAGAGACTGCATGAGCTGTGTGTGTGTGTGTGTAATCACATTGATTTTCAATGCTTTTAGTGGCACAGTAAGTGGGAATTGTGTCTAGGACTGGATTCTCTTTAGTGTCGTTCCTGTGTTGTTTTTTTGGGTCTGCCTGGTGCCGGCAGTTCTGTGCTAGAATCTCTCTGACCTCTTTATCCTTTCCATCCTGGAGAGAGTCCAGAATATCCTCCAGGGTGCATGTCACTGGCCCCAGCACAGCACATGCTCAATTACGCTGCCCTCTAGAGGCTTGAGGTAGAATTCATCAGCCCAGACTGCAAACAACAAATGGGGTCATGGTGATGAGAATTCATTTGTGGATTCCAGGTACATTACAAAATACTGCCGGTGTAAGATATTTTGCTTGCAGTGTAAGTTGTTTCTGACACAGGCAGTGTGCTGGCTGCTGCTTAAAAGCTAATTTACATATCTGTCTCTGAATTGCTCCAATTAAAACCAAGCCTCCAGGCCTGAAGGGCAGAGTGGGTAATAAGTGTCAGCCTGTACAGCACTGTTTAATGGGTTCAAGGTGTGGGATGAGTTGCCCTGGATCATCGTGCTTTTAGCTACCAGTGTTCTACGGGCTTTGATGAAGAAGTGAAGAGTCTAGTAAGTTCCATGTACAACAAGGTGGGGTTAGTGAAGGCCACACTGAAGGCCACAGTGTCCTACAGCTTGTGATCCCATCCATCTCTGGAACACGGGAAGCTTATGACCCTTTTCTAATCGGGGTTAACCCTGCTCTTCTGCCCTGACTCTATCTGACCGCAATGGAGAATTTGAATAATTAATCTCAGTGGGCGTCACGGGCAGGAGGAGAAGTAGGTGTCTCTCAAAGTCACCCTGGATGAATTCACCATGGTGATGAATTATAGAGGGCAGTGCAGGGGTTTCATGGCCATAAAAAGGAAGGTGCGACAAAGAAGGCCCAAGAAGATTGAACAGTTAGAGGCCTGTATCAGACATGAATGGGA
>JAOXYF010000012.1:11180249-11195442 GCA_028565775.1 Sternarchorhynchus goeldii | reverse complement strand
GAGTCACACACGGATACACACACACAAAAGGACGGTGCACCATGTAATATGGGTTTTGATGTGTTGAGGAATATGAATGAAAAGAAAGGAAGGGAGCAGATCAGAACCCAGAAATGTTAATCTTAAATTCACATGTGTTATTCCTGTATTTATATTTATATATATATATATGTGTGTGTGTGTGTGTGTGTGTGTGTTTATATATATAATGTATGTTTTAAATGACATATTTGTTTGTTTATGATATTATTGTACAAGAAATGTAGATACATTATTTGAATTCATATTTGACTGTTATGCTCCATGTTTCACAGTCATCCTACACACTCCTACATATATGTTATCTTGTAATAATTGGAAACTCCAGACCTGGTGTCCAGGCATGTTTCAGTATAGTTCCTGTAACCTTTACACCCTTCTGAGAAAAGCTGTTCCTACTTCTCATCTCATCACTGACATCATGGTAGTTTATGACTAAAGCTGTCCTTCGAGAACGCCAGAGCTCAGAGGTGTTTGTGTGTGTGTGTGTGTGTATGTGTGTGTGTGCGTGTATGTGTGTGTGTGTGTGAGACACAGGAAAGCATGACAGGAACTTGACAGATGACTTACGGACATGAGATTTCCCGTCACGGGTGGCTCTGCTGGGAGCCCACCAGGATTGTCATTTGCACTGGACTTTGCAGGTGTATGCAACTTGACACGTGGGAGAACAAAAGCTGTGACAGGGCCGTCAAAAGGATGACCTCCTGACAGAGAGATGCAAAGGTGCTGTCCCTGCCAGGCACTGGAGCCCTGGTCCAAGTTCCAAGCTTATCACTGTTAAACAGTGGCAAACAGTGGATGCAAGATGTGCCTAACGTTGCATGCGTTCAATTTCAGTTAATGACTTCGAGTGCTGAGGTGAACCAAGATGACAACAGTCATGGCAGATTTGACATCCAGCTTCATTTGACAGGTGTTTGAGTGGCTGTACTCAATAGAGATTTCATATCCAGGTTCATTTGACAGATGTTTGAGTGGCTGTACTCAAAATAGTTTGCTGCTTATTACAAACATCAACACCTGCTCTGTGCTGAAGGAAAACATTAGCATGCTGATAGGAAAGCTTGGTGCTGTGCTCTCACTGCCGTTACGATTCAGCTGGCAACACTATCAAAACATGTACAAAAGATGTGTTTGTCTATGGAATGAGGCTGCATAACCAGAGATGCTGGGGCAGATCTCTGTTCTGGTAACAAGTCCATATGATGGTGTTGCGGTTCCAAGTTGCATTAAAAACCAACTGAAGCACATGAAACACATGAAGACATAGTCCAAGCATTTAAATCCATCTCTTCTCTGTGTCCCAATCCATTCACCTTGTCTTCTCTGTACTTCTGGCCCCTCCCCCTTTTGGCAATGTGCTAAACTATTATGGTTAGTTGTTAGTTCAGTTCAGTTATCAGACCATTTTATTTATCCCAAAGAGCAATTCATTTATATCCGGCTTGTTATGTCAGTGTGCAGCCAGGTGCGCGAGGTTCGGCTGGAGCTCAGCGTGACCATGCTAGGGTCTCCATGAAAGGAACCCCAGGGTTATCACCTTACAGCACAGCGTCCTGATCTCCACGGTCACTCTGAGGCGATCCAAATCCAAAATGAGGCTACAGCCTCAGAGTTCAGAAAACAAAAAGCAGTGGCCCCTTTTTAAATGTAATAATAAGCTTTATTCATAGAACACCTTTCATACATCAAAGATGCAATTCAAAGTGCTTAATAGTGCAAAGTCATATTAACATAAAACAAGCAGATAACACCAAATAACGCAATAGTATAACTATTATTAAAAAATTAATACAAATCAACAAGAATAGACAAGAACAGATCAATCTGACCAAGGACAGAGTGATCCATCATTGTCCTTCACCTTCATTTCTGTTGTGCGTAACTGTTGCCAAACTGACACTCTGCTACGATTTATGAAGTAAAGAAATTAAATGACTTGTTCTTGCGTAAACTTTGTTGTAATGAAAGTATGTTTAAAACAACGGTGACATGCTCAGAGCAGAAGAACACTACAGACTCGTTAGCATTACGGAAAAGAAGTGAAGGAAAGCAACGGTCATGGAAAATGATATGTAGATAGTTCCCGTGACAGTGATCAGATTAAAGGCTTAATACACATTTGATGCAGTTTCTGAAGTAATCATCTTCATATTCCAGATGTTTTAGCAGCATCACCTTTAGGATTAAAGGTTATTTTTGTTCATTGACAGCAGCTGGTTATTAGATCATGTGCTGCTCTGGTCCATGTAGAGATTCGGTGATATTTCATATGTGAAACTAAGGTGAGAGACAGGAATAAAAATGTATTTTTTCTTTTCTTTTGTTCCTGAGAGATATTTTGGCAGTAGTCCCTTGTTTATCTCCTCCCATCTATTTCTTTTGTCCTCTCTGACCCCATCTCTAACCACTCGTGGGTTTAATTGCTTCATTTGCCAGCCAACAGTTACAGGCTGCAGAGAGGTGCATATAACACATATTTTTATGTGTTTTTATTTACGCATGTTTAGCTTGGCTGAAAATCTTCACATCTCGTGAACAGTGACCAAATATCATATAAGAGCCTTTGTGAATTCTTCCTATATCCAAACTGTGAAGGAGGGCGTGTAGTGGTGGAGGATTTGCAGAGACAGGCAAATCCTTGGAAAGGGAACTGGTTACTGTCCAAATATGAATGAGTACTATTTCATATCTAGAGTTGAAAACACCTCCAGATGATCTGTGCGAGCATTTATCATAAACAGTTCCAATCAACTACCATAATACTACAAGAGAATTTAACAAGGTGCGTACAACCTAAATCATTAAAAACTGCATTCTGTTATGTGCATTCCATTCCTGATGTAAAACTATAACAGAACCTTTCATTGTTGACCTCGCAGTTATATGTGTTGATGTGCTGAAATGGTTATTAATTTATCATTACTGAAAATGTTTTGTTTTTTGCCTGTTTATTGATGTTATTACTGAGAAATTATCTGCTAAATCCAGCCGAGCATGGACTATTAGGACATGTACTGGAGTGACCCACTGCACTGATGTGTTTTTAAGACCCACGGAACCTGAATCTGTTTTCTTTGTATATAGTTTAATATGCACTTCTGGGTTTTACAAAACACAAAAAATCTTTCCAAAGAATTACTCAAGGTTCTCCATGTTGGTTAAAGCTTGCGTAAGCTTTATTGAACATAGGCTACATTGATATTACAGGAAAACTTGAAGGTGGGGGTCAGTGCTAGGCTAAATAATTTAGCAGTGAAGGCTATGCAATTTTTCAACATCTATTGAAGTAGCCATTTATATCCAAGCTTATAGTTTCTTATTTTCATATTTAAAGAAAACATAACCTAGCATAGTTGGATATTCAAAATTATTAGCAAACATTAGGTAAGTGTACAAATATGGTTGTGTGTTTTCGATTCTCCTCACATGCAGCGTTATATTCAGTTCTGAGTAACACAGCAGCAGATTGTGTGTCTGCCAGGGGTCTGCCAACACATTAATTGCTGATTTGACTCAGTCAGATTAGCTGCAGTCAGCGGATAATGAAAATTGGCTAATACATTTTATTTATTTATTTATTGAAAAATGGAAAGATTTTTTTAGTTATAATTGACTTCTCATGCTGATTTTAAGATTTTTTGTTACACTGACAATAAATGGTTCCCTTGGTAACCTGTCTCATGTCCTTACGTTTTAGTTCTGTTCCTGGTTACTCTAACGGAAGCGAAGCAAGATGCCGAACGTAACGAAGTGTTTCACGTTTTATTTCGCAACGACGAAGACCATGAACTTCACCAACAGCGAGTAGAACTCCACAGAAACCGATAAACAAGTGGTGACATATACAAGCTTTCATACAGATGCACTAGATGAGACATAGGTGAAACGAATAACGATGACGAGACGAACATCTACACAACACGCCCACACCACGCCCCCCCCCCCCCACACAAAGGGGTTGGAATCACGGGACGGCTATCGTAACAGTTACCTCTTACTTCATTCTCTCCACCCCTTATTTTGATTATCTGTCCCTCGTATCGTCCACGTTGGTTTGTGCTCTTAAGCCCCAGCCCTCACTATTCCGTGGCTGGTCTTTGTTAGCCAAACTGTTATCCTATCTCTTCTGCTTTTTTGTTCCATACCTGTGTCTGCGTTTCCTGTTTGGTCTTGTTCTGTCCCTGGATCCCCGTGTTTCTTAAAACTGTCATGTTTTATGACTCTACCTCTAACATCTCTAACTAATTCTGCTTACTCAACTGTAGAATGCATTTCATACTCTATGGATTTGGGACAATGGATTCGCCCTAAATAAAGCTTTCTGCTTTTTATATCAACCAGTCTGTATTACAGAAAAACCAGCCTCCACAGATCACCTACTGCACGCCAGTCCAATATGTGGTCGCTCTGTTGTGATAAAACCCCATCACGACGGCACCAAGGCAGAGGGAGCAGTTCCCCTGGCACTGTGAGAACAAGGCTGTCTCGTCGCCGGGCCCAGAAGTCAAATTTTCGAATATCTCAAAATTTGACCTCCAAGCCCAGCTCTAGTGACTCCTGTGGCCACCCCACCCACCTGCTGGCCTACTGTGACGGTTGGGGCCACTCTTCTTATGACTCTTATGACTGTTTTGTATGCTCCTGTGCTTTTTTATTCTCCTGTCCCTGTTTTTGTTTTGGTTGTTGTCCTAGTGTCTGTCCCTATTCCATTTGTTGTGCCTGTTTTTGTTTATGTATCTGTTTTTGTTTATGTATCTGTCTTTGTCTCAATGTCTGTGGTCACCCAGTTCTTCATCCAGTGTCCTCTCAAATCTCCCGTCTTGTCTCCCTGTCCTCCTCCACGTAAGGTTCTGTGCCTCGTCTGACTCCTGCAACCCTGCTCCTCACCTCAACCCTGCTCCTCAACTCATCTCTTTGTGTCCTCTCTCCTTGCCTTGTTTTCTTGTTTACCGTTTGCTTCGTTTTCTCTGCAGCTTATTTAGTTCACCTGCTCCTCATGTCGTCCTTGTTGGCTTGTGCTTTTAAGTCCTGTGTTTTTTCTCACTTTTTGTAGCTTTTTGCATCTCCAACTTTTGATATTCTGGTTATGTATTTCTGGAATGTATTTCAGACCTCCAGCTGCCTATCACTCTGCATTACATCATGTTTTGTGCATGACCTAGTCTTTCCATGTAGCATACAGACTTTTGATTTCATAATAGCGTCAGTTGAAGGTTTGTTCTCTGGTCCGAGCAGTTTCCTGTGTTTTATTGCATTTTCAGGAAGGCCATTGGTTCCATGGCCATATTCAGAATGTGGCTTTAAAGACTCTGACATTTCTTTGTCTGGTCATGAGGATAAGGTCAGGTGCTTAGCATACTTCAAATGAGATCAGTCTGCCCTCAGCCTACAGCACTGTGGCAATTCCCTCTCTAATGACATTCTAATGGCATTACACCTGGGGAGAGAATATTTGTGTGTGTGTGTGTGTTCATACATGTGGGTGTGTCTGTCAGATCAGAGAGAGGTGAAGGGCTGTTTTCCTACCTGAAAGATGACTCCTTGGTCTTCAGCAGCAGCCAATCAGAGAGCTGAGATGGTCTGTGGAACTCTCTGCATAGCTAACCCCATTAGCATGCTTATCACTGTCATACAATGTGCACAGATGCCACTACCACACGCAGGAGCACGGGAATCATTGCCAAGGCAACACAAGACCCCTGGTGCTCTTTCTTTGCACTTACAGTTCCCGTGTTACTCTTATCTAATGGACTGAACTGAGCTCCTGATTGGTGAATCTGTGGGCAACTGCAGTGACACACAAGGTCAAAGCGGTCTCTCCCTTTTTTCTCCCTATGTATTGCTCTCACTCACTCTCTCTCATCACCTCTTCCCTCTCTGTTTCTCTCTCTTCCTCCCTTTTCTCTTGTCTCTTACGCTCCCGGTTCAAATTTGCTCCAAGCTCTTCTTCCACCGCTCCTAATCTCATTCCTCTTGGTTTTCCGTTTTTCTAATGTTCTTCAAACTATGGATTTACATTTTCATCTTTCTCCTTGAAATGTCTTCTCTCCCACACATTCCCAGTATCTGCGTTCTGTTCTTTAATACATACTCCATGTAATCACCTCTCCACCCTGCTCCCCCCCCCCCCCTCCCACCCACCATTCTTCACTTTTATTTATTGACTTTGTCCCTGAGGACATGGAACAGTCACATGTTCATGCCCTTGAGATTGACAGAGCCGCAGAGGGCCTGGTTAAGCGCGGTTGGATCACACACCATTCATATTTAATGCTTTCGGCCAACCCCGTACTTCTCATCTCAGCCGCCCCTTATTCTTTCTCTCTCTCTCTCCCTGTCTCTCTCACTCTCTCTCCCTGTCTCTCTCAGCCAGCTGAGTTTGATTTTTTGTTCATTGTGAGTCCAAGCCTGGCCGTACTGTATCCATCTTTCCTCTTACACTGTGCTTCCTCCATGCCAGACTGAGATCGTCTGTCTCGCCTGTGCGCTGTGGTCTGAGCAGGCCACCATCGTGCGTGTGGGGGCGTGGGGGGAGGTGGAGGAGGTGCGGGTGTATAGGTTACGTCAGGACGTGAATGCTGATCCTGGGTCAGGTGTT
The DNA here is from genome assembly GCA_028565775.1 of Sternarchorhynchus goeldii. NCBI lineage: Eukaryota > Metazoa > Chordata > Actinopteri > Gymnotiformes > Apteronotidae > Sternarchorhynchus > Sternarchorhynchus goeldii. The sequence goes on along the minus strand of JAOXYF010000012.1, from coordinate 11,188,799 downwards.
CACCCGGCAGAAGGGCCAACACAGAGCCATGGGGCCATGTGTTGATTTAAAAGCCTGACCAGCACACAGTTCGGACTTAACAAACACACAGAAAGCTTACAGAAGGAGGGTCTGCTTCTCAGCCCTTTATAATGGAGTGTGCGCTTGTCCAAGGTGATCATTAATCTCCTTAATGTACATTTCAAATGCCTGTCGGCCCATGTGAAAGGGTAGCTTTATGGGCTGGCAGATACACACTGGTCGATGACTCAGTGTGTGCCAAATTATGCACTACACACCCAAGACATCTTTATCTAGACTATGTCAAAAAGTCTGACTTTATGTGCATTTTGTGATGAAATTACTGAAAAGGTTTACTTTAATAGTTATTATTATCTTGGGATATTTGCTTGGAGCGTCACCCCAGACTCAAGTCGTGTTTTAGAAATAAAGCAACTGTACACATAAATAAATGAATTAATTCAAATATATATGCAGTGCAATGTCATGAATATTGTAGGACGTGGAATAGCCTGGGGGAGTGAAGGGGCTGAAAGGCAATATAAGCACATGTATATTTTAGTTCATGCGCTGGACGAGGCCTTAATTATCCAAGGCCAAAGCAACCGCAGTGATTTCCCTGCTACAGGAGTTCAAGGAGAGTAAAAGTTGCTCTGGGTGTTCACTTTGTCATGTGGCCAGGCTCTTTGGTAGGCTTTGAATTTTTCAACATGCTTTTGAAAAGTAAGATGGGGAGAAAAGGGGTTTACATTTATTTGGAGGTTTCAGATAGCTGCTGTATAAAAGATAAGCCCATTCAGATAACACCACACGCTTGGCAGGCATTTATTTCTTCAACCCACAAGTGAGGTGGAAGGACGGCAGATGTGTGAATCTTTTTAACCTTTAGTGACACTTCCACACACACACACACACACACACACACACACACACACACACACACACACACACACACACACACACAGGCGTTGGTATTCTCGCCAGGTGCCATTAAGATGATTACATTTATCATTCTGTATTTTGCTGCTGTCCTGACATGTTCCCTCTTTCCTCTGGCCTTTTCCTCCCTCTCTCTCTCTCTCTCTCTCTCTCTCTCTCTCTCTCTCTCTCTCTCATCTTTTTTCTTTCCTCCCGTGTGATCCTGCATCTTTTATTCTCTTTTTGCCCTGTTTCTTTTTACTCTTTACGTAAACAGGAGCTGTGAGATTCTGCTCAGGTCCACTCACAGCACACTCGCACTGTTTATTGATGATTAAATTTCCACTCCTTCTGAGAACCAGCCCGCCTCCGAGCTTACCTTAGCTAAACCAAGGCTGCAGCACCTTTCAAGTCACTGCTAAGCTTCCCGTTCTCAGGCTGGCGCCCCCTCTCTGTTATCTTGGGCATTACACAAGAGTACACACAGAGCTTTGTTGATACTAACGTTTTTGGATCATTGCTTGGCTGCTGAAGTCCTGTAGTCTCTGGCTATGAACAGATTGGGTTCGTTCATTTCTGATTCAGATGACAAATTATACACTTAGGATGATATTTGATATCTTTGTTCAGGAGAGTCACTTTGACTTTGACATGTTTCTCGAAAACATCAGGCATATTTAAATTCATAAGAATAAAACATAGTCATAAAAAATAGAGGGCTTCTTCAGACCTTGTGTCTTTCCATAACTGTTTATGATAATTAGTCGTTATCATTAACACTTCTCATTGTTGGTGGATTCAAAGGAAGCCCTTGGTGTTTAAGACCTTATCACTGATTCTCTAAACAACTGCTTCTTCTTCTCTGTGGACACGGCACTTTGTCTCTTTTCTGTTCACCCTCAGAAAATCGTCCATTGCTCATCTGTCCCTGATAAGAAGCTCTTGCTAAATTGTACTCACAGGTTTTACAGTTTAATCAGCACCTAGTGATGTATTTCCCATCATCCCGTTTACCAGGAGTAAGTCACTGTTCAGTTTTGGATTTTTTTGGGGGGGTGGTTCACTAATTTCTCTGTTGTGCTCTGCTGCCTCTGTTCCTTATATAGTCTTTTTTCTTTTTTCAGCATCTTCATGATTGAACAGCCTTTTGAATGAACAAATGACTCTAGCCACTCAGAGACTGGCTCCCTCTCTATCCAATCAGAAATATTTTCACTTTCTTAGTTCACACTTTTGCAAATGTGAGCCATGTTTGGGTACTCTCACCCTTCATAATACCCGTATCTTCACAGTGTTCTATTCTCCATGTCTTATACTGCAGGACGTTTTGTTTAATGAGGTCACGGTGTGAGGATGATAATAATATTAATACTGCACTTTTCATTAATTCTGTTGGATGGATCGCTGATGAATGCTGGTTGCCTTGGAGATGTTGCATGTTTCAGGGCTATTTTGGCCGGCTCCTCTGGCCAGTTACGGACTCGACGTTATTTATGCCCTCGTGACTGACTCCCGTTGTCCCAACACGCAGTGGCAGCCTGCCTGCCTGCCTTACTGAGGTCCCAGCTGGAGGCTCCATGGTACACCTTAAAGAATACATTCTTGCAGGAAAACTCAAGGCAGAACTGAGATAAGCCACACCATATACATGCATCCTTCTGCCTATTTGCTGTGTGTATGTGGGTTTTTAATTTTTTTTGTGTGTGCATTTGTTTTTCACTCTTTCACCTGAACTGAAGATGCAGTTCAGAGGTTTTGTAGGTCATAATCACAGCCAAAATGAGTAACGTCCTCTGGGCCAGTTGTACATTACAGTTTCATCATGGCAGTTGCATATTACAGTTTCATTAGAGTACTTGTAGGTTACAGTTTCATCATGGCAGTTGTAGGTTACAGCCTCATGATGTCAGAGGATAATCCTGCTAATGACAAGTCACCCAGCTTTGTGTACCAAATACTGTATGTTCTCTCTCTCTCTCTCTCTCTCCCTGTCCAGCTCTATCTCTCTTTTTCTCTTTCTCCCTCTTCAAGCCTCTTTTTGAGAATCTCAATGAAATGTAACGAGCAGTGAATTAATCACAACTGGGGAGACTGCAGAGGGAGACATTACACAAAGATTATGGAATTACAGTCAGATGAGACACTTGGTGGAGACGAGGTAGGGGGTTTCAAAAAGCAAGGGGAAGTCTTTTATTTTAGAAAGGGAGGACAAGTAGTCTTGATCTGAAGGGCGGAGACGGAGAAAAGCAGGGGGCGAGAGAAAGCCAGGATACTAGCTGCTTTTGGTTGGGGGTGAATTTGCTGTAAGCTGAGGGATATCTCAGCCTTGATCTTGGAGAGCGTTGTGATGCATTTAAGACAGCGCTGGATTACAGTGACAGACTGAGCCTCTGGCATGTGTTTAGCGTCCGATGCTTGATTGTACACTTATATAAAGTGATGGATGGTGCTGAGAGCATGTGTGCTGGCACCATGACAAAGGAACCTTTAGGTTGGGACGTTTATGCAAGCCGATTGCCATAAAGGGCTTTCTTGTCCGCTGGTCAAGTAAACTAACAGAGATTCTCCATATAGCTGTTCAGGATCTACGTCACCACACATGCTGGGGGTATTAACACTTTAGCTTGAAACACACTCAGATTTTAGATGAACGGTTTTGATGCTGTTAACTCACACATTGTGTTCAAACATTTCCCCCAGTTTTCTGAAGTGATTCATTTGATGAAGAGGATCTGTGCTGATTTTAAACCCAGTTGTAGATCATGAGGATACTACACTCCAGTTAGTGAAATTCAAAGTTCTGTCAGATGAACTACAGTAAAAATCTGCTTCTGTGGCATTACGTTCTTCACTTTGAAGCATTCTGTTTTAGTGTATCTGATTTTTCATTCCCTTTGTAATCTTCTGTCTGAAACGACGCTGCTGTTGAATCTCTAACGTTCTTCTGCTGGTCTGGTTTGAACGATGCTGCTCTGTTCCCTACTTCTGCTATTTCACTCAAGCTACTGCCCCTGCCAAACTAATTTTTGTTAACCAATGTCTTTCTTCAAAGATATTTATTATGTCCATTCTTCTCTCTCTCTCTCTCTCTCTCTCTCTCTTTTTTGGCTACTTCTGTAGAAATTGCAGACAGAGCTTGACTGCTGGCTACAGGCTTCACCTTCACACACTGGTGGTCCTTGGTCCTTGGTCCCTGGTCCCTGGTCCCTGGTCCCTGGCCCCTCGTCTCTGGTTCCTGGCCTTAAAGCTACTCTATCTTATTAATTTTCTGCTCCCCATGTGCTCTATATGTTTCTCTTGAAAGTGTTCTTTGTGCTCAGAAAACAAGCTTCTGTCTTGTCTTCTCTGTGTAGAACCTGCGTCACAAATCCTACTATTTTTCAGCCTGAATTATTGTCCCTATTTTGAGCTTGTTTGATTGGACACTGAAGTACATCTTCAGTGCACGAATGCTAATGATTAACATACATGTAATTACAGTGTAGGTCAGGAGGAAGTGTTTTATCAATACTGTGACTCACTGACATCCAGAGGAAGTACACAATGAGGCATCCCACACTGGCTACGAACATCTACTGCATCTATTGTAACATTTCTTTTGCAATAAGACTGATAGAACTTTATTGATCCTGAGAGAAACTGCAGCATCACGGTAGCAAGACAGAGTTTCACAAGATTTACACATATTATACAGAAGAACACATGTAAGTTAGAATAGAATATGGGGAATTAGAATAAAGGTATATCTATTAACATATTTACATAAACGTATATGACGTACATTTTTCTCTTGTTTGTGTTAAGTGGTACATGGTAGCCATGGAGCAAAGATGATGGTGTGTGCATCTGGTCTCCACTGGCTTCGCCTCACCAAACACAGACTTTTCCAAGAAAAACAGAATGACCGAACTACATTAGAAGATACCGTCTGTCAGATTTAGGAGATTTCTGGGAATTAAATTTCTGGAAGTCTCAGGGAAGGCCGGGTCTGTAAGTTCCTCCATATGCTATCATGCGTTATTTCACCAGGACATATATTAACAGGAACCTGTCCAACTTTTATGTGTAAAGAGCCTGCAAGAGTTGTCTGGCTCACTGTGGACCAGGAACTGTGTTCACAATCTTCTGTGGACTCCACATAGAACCAATGCACAGTTTTGAGACTAAAACCGAATTCAGCTTTAAGGCAGACCCTTCACCACTGGCTGCAGGTGGCAGGGGAACTTTTCATCTGAGAAGATGCACACCCAGGGAATGTGTAGAGGGAGAGGAGGCGTTTTGGACCCCTGTTCGTTTCCTGCCGTTGAATGTTTCCCATGTGCTGAGTGGGTAGAGTGAGGAAAGACGTGTGCCTCACTGGAGCGTAACGTAACATCAGGCCTGAGAGTGAGTGTGAGAGAACCGCCGTGTAAACAGACCTGAGTGTAAGTCACGTGTGCACGTGTGCACGTGTGTACGTTGTGTCAGCGATTCCATGGGCTCATCTCACTTCTACTCAGCCCGTGCTCTGATGAACTGTATCCCAGACACCAGTATCAACCTTACCATAACCCCAGCAGTTAACTGGTGCTATAAATTGTTAAATGACTTCCATAACTCATTTCCTCGTTTGACTTTAGCGTCTTGCGAGTTCCGCTCTGACCTTCATGTGGCAGTTGTCTCTCTGCAAATTCTGCTAGAAAGTTTAAATGGTTCAACAAAAGTCACAGGATGGCTTTTCCCTGTTACACTTCACTAAAGGTCACTGTTTAGAAGGCCACATGACAACTGCATAAGCCCTGATGTGCTCTGTACTGTCTTTTATGATGACATGAAAAACTGCTGTGTAACAGATATTTCGGTGAAGTTTTTGTCACTGACAGATTTTCCCTGAAATGACAGATTACTGTGCACTTCATTTTACCATTAACACAAACTGTTGACAAATGGATTACAGTTACAGACATACAAATGATCCGTAAATAAACTTGAATTCAACAAAGTGTCTATAAAACGCCTTTGCACAATTGTATTTTCAGAAATCCGTATTACACTAAATCTGTATAACTAAAATGAACGAAAGAATAGACTATGGCACCTAAAGTAGCTGGTGGACTTAAATTAGCTGTATTTGGTTACCATAATGACAGAGTTATGTTTATGTTCTCTAGCCATTAAGTAAAGTGGGTTGACTAAGCTATAAGTTTTACACTTTGACAATTGAAAGTAAAATCAACATTATTTCTGCCATTCTCTTCTTGTTTACTGAATGTTTAATATCTAGTATGACTGTAATAAACAAAAGTTTATTTGAAAATTCAAGAAAATGGAGAGGTGAAATGGAGATGGTTATTTCTGTTAAATAAGTGTTCGTTGTAATCCATTGCCTTTCCCACTACATAGGGTGCATGTTTTGAAGTGGACATCATAATTGGAACTCACTTCAATGTTATTTTTCCCAGGTGAGTCCAGCAAGGTTCCCTTGACAACAGTTGTACTCAAGCTTAATCAAAAGCTCAGGGTATTTCAGGCTTTTCTAAGCATAATGCGCGAATGGGATTCTTTTTCATGTTTGCGCACTCACAATAGATGAAAAAAAGTTCTTTGAAGCTTTTCTGCCTTTAAATTCAACAATATTTTATAGCTTTGACAGTAGTTTTAATTGTTAATGGTCAAATTCAAAGCTGTAGATATGGATGATCGTTGCAGTTCTTTGAATAAGTGAGTTTTCCACACTTCTTCATGGATCGACCTTTCCTGGGGCAATGCTGCCTGCGAACGCAGATATGAGAGTCACCAAACAGTGGCACATTCTGGAACTGCTGATGTGAAGAGGCTGTTTGTTCATCAGCTGACTTGGACCTGAGTCTGAACTGATGTAGCCGTTCATGTGGTAGGCTGATGAGATCCCGTCCTGTGTGTGTTTGCATTTCACCTATCCAAATGTGTATGCACACACACACACACACACACACACACACACACACAAGCGCACACACAATGTGCCAATTGCATTACACATCCCCTGACTGTTGTTGTAGAATGCTACAGTCTGTAAAATATGTCTTAAAGCAGGAGTCCATTTGCAGTCCAAAGCCTGTTTCCTCCATGTTCTGCTCACCCCCCTCCCCCCAAAATGTAGCAAAGGAAGAAGATAAGTTTAATTTGAAACAGATATTTAATAAATAGAGAGGTGCTGTTACACGTCACCACAAGGTTTCATCCTCTAGACAGCAACTCTCTGTGGAATATTATTATGTGAGAGTCCCAGATAGAATAGTTTCTATGAAAGTCTTCCTCTCATGGTTGTCCATAGCTTGTTTGTTAAGCATCTCAAAGCTTCTTCTGTAAGGCCCATTTGTTGTAGTATTGTAAAACAAATGTTCTACAAATAATGTTGCATTGAAAAGGTTGTACCTAAACAAATTCACACTGAAATGGGATTAATTATGGCTTTTTACCCAGAATGCAGTATGGTCATGCCTGCATTGGCACAAGCCAAGCACAGTAACCATAGCGAACAGTTGATCTGAACTGCCTGACCGAGGCCAGAGGGCCAGTGAGCCATGCAGAACTTACATGTCTGACTGAAGCCTTAATGGTCTGTTTGTGTGTGTGTGTGTGTGTGTATGTGTGTGAACAAACTGAGCAGAGCTTATGTTATTGTTATTACTCATGCCTCTTTCTGCACATTTGTTTTATATGTTGGTTAACAAGAGCAATATGTGTTTGTATGTGTCTGGGTGCATGTGTGTGTTTGTGTGTGTGTGTGTTGTGTGTGTGTGTGTTGTGTGTGTGTGTGTTGTGTGTGTGTGGAAAAGGCAAATAGAACTGGAACTATCAATGCAGTATATGAATGCAGTAGCAACTTAAACACTAGCATACATTACATTCTACACACAATATTCAAGCTTCTGTCTACAAGGCTGATTCTACACCTACATCTACAGACATTTTGAACATTTGCGTTTTGTTTATACCAGACTGATATTGATTTGTGCGCCGTGTGTGTTTGTCCATGTTTGGTGTTTAAGTTCTTACAGTATAAGTGACTGTATGGTCTTGTACAAATATAATTTGTAAAAAGCAGTAGACCATACTAGTGAAAACATACAGCAGGACTTTAGAGTCTCTGTTCAATTGAAGACATATGGTATTTCTACTGTTTTTGAGTTCATTTTTCATTTGACAACTTTTTTTTTTTTTTGGTGCTGCACTTTTGACCTAGCTGGGTTTGAGAGGTTGTCAGTAGCTGCTGGGAGCTTATCAGCCTCACTCTCGGTGGCAGGACACTTGGAGTGATGTGTATTGACTTGTGTGTTGTATGCTTTGCTGCAGTTAATGTCTGGGTTTTTTTTGCAATATCCTTTATATTTGCTACATGATGTTATCAACTAGATGGACTACCAGCTATACACACACACACACACACACACACATCCTTTTTTACACACACTTCAGATAGCAATGTCTGCTTCCTTGCTGTGATTTCTGTACCTCTCTGGCTGTGCAGCCAAACTTAGTCTGTCTTTTAAAAACACTGAGACTTAAACCCTTCTCTCAACATCCTCACTCATTCCTCCATCCTCACTCATCACACACACACACACACACACACACACACACACACACACACACACACACACACACACA
>JAOXYF010000012.1:11155127-11177665 GCA_028565775.1 Sternarchorhynchus goeldii | reverse complement strand
ACACACACACACACACACACACACACACACACACACACACACACACACACACACACACACACACACACACAGAGATGACTTCTGCCAACACCAGTGAGACTATTCGACTCACCTCCCAGAGTCTTGCCAATAAAATATTGGTGGCTGGGGGTGAAGCAGGGATCATGTGAGCTTTGGTTTCCTCCAACCCCTCCTTCCAAAATGAATCAGAAAGAAAACACATCACACACACACACACACACACACACACACACACACACACACTCCTTGGCTAAACAATGATGACAAAATTGCAGTAAAAAAAAAAAAGTGTCATGAGAATTGTTTAAGGCCGATGGCTTATTGATGAGCTTTGTGAGAATATTTGAGCACAAAACCCAGCAGAAGGGAGGTGGGGAGTAGCAGTAATATCTGCGGTTGTGCGTGCAAAGAGCACAGGGATGTGCAGAAATGGCACATGGATTTACGGCTCACGGCTGTCTCCTCCCTGCGCCTGCCGTGATTCCATACGCTCCTTCCTGCCCGCCTCTTCCTGTCTTTTGCAGCCGTGCTTTGTAATGTTCTGAGATCAGGTTTGTATTCATCCGGCATAGTTGAGAATTCCTCCGCAGTAGAAAGACGTTGCTCTCCTTACAGCGCAGGACCTATAGTACCTTCTATAAGCTCCACCTTTACAGTCCACCGCCTTCTCACCAACCCGAGATTGAAACCCATTCAGAAGGAGCAGCTCAAGAACCTCCTGATTTATTCCAGCCCTGGGCAAGAGCTCCCCCAAGGCCTGACAGCAAGAAAGATGGAAGTAAAAAGTAGAGAAGGGGAGATGGACGGAGGGAGAGATTAAAACAGAGAGATGCGGAAGGAGAGGAAGATTAAACGAAGAGAGATGGAAGGAGAGAGTTTGTGCGAGCTGGAGCTCAGGTCACAGACGGAACGTTGCGGTGAAGAGCTGAGAACAGAGAGCCCTGGGAGTAAGAGGACGTCTTTTGCACTCCCTGCCAAGAATGTGTGAGCAGAGCGTTGGATAGACCGTGTGTGGATATCAGCTCTCATTCATCACATCCACAAGCATATGTGAGTAGGTCATTAGCCTAAGAGCAGACGCATAGATCCGGCATGTACCAGACCTGATAAATCAGCGCATCCCTTGGCCCAGGCACCCTGCTGCCCTCTCCCTCACCTCACCGTAATCCCGCCTCCATCGGTCCGCGGCCATAAGTGCAGCGGTGTGCACCCAGCACATCATCCCATTCATTATTCAACATTACAGCAATATAAATCGCATTTGCATTCGCAGAGGTTCAGCCCGGGATCCTTCCTGCACTCGAAGAGCATTTGCATCTCCTTCAGAAACATTTGGCAACTCAGCAGATACAGAGATGAAGGCATGTATAAAAGCAAGATGCGCTCTAAAGGTAGACCCCCCCACCCCACCGCACCACCCCCCATGTAAACCAAGAACGATCAGGCTTGCCGAGAGTTACGAGGGGCTTTTTAAACACAAAGACGTTTTGTTTGGCACCACAAATGAGGAATGATCTCCCACGCCTGCCTTCAGTGCCTTTACCCCAACTGTTTTGTTGGGGGTTTTTTTGGGGGGGTTTTCCAGTGCTGCATACACTAACACCCATTTAGCAGCTGAGCAGACAGGCTGAAGCTTTTGTTTGGCTCTGTGGTTTGACGGGGACACTTAGTCATCGACTCACACTGCCAGGATCAGATGCACCACTGCTGAGCTGTGGGACCTGGTCTCATAAGTGTTAACGTGTTCTGAGCTATTTAACCTCCTCCGGTAATAATAATGCCTGTTCAAAGCATGTGCAAAATATTTACACACCTGTGATAAATTTAGCCCAGTGTCATGCTTTAGCAAAAGTAAGCTTGCCTTTCAATATTGAAGAAGACATATGAATTATAAGATAGGTTTCGGCAGATCCAGTCCTATATTAAATTGAGGGGAGAAAGGGATGTTAGGCAATGCTTGGAGCAGTGCCATATTTTCCAAACAGAACAGGAGTGTTAACAATTAGAGAAAAGATTTAAACCTCTACTCCCCTGTTTTATGGTTATCTTTTTGGCCAAGTAACTGTAGAGCAGTTCTGAAGTAAGTGCAGCATACTTTTAGTAAACTAATTGAAGCCAAGAAGCTGATGGTAGTTAGAAGACAGTTTTCAGTGTTGCAGGAGAGGTTTCGTTTCTCGCTGCTACCCCAAGCCTGGCCTAATCCCTGCTCTGTGCCACTAAATATTCTGTTTGAGGTTCCAGGATTCTGATGGGAAGTAATTGGTGCATCCAAGCTTGTCCATTCTTTTCTCTGACCTCTCTCTCTCTCTCTCTCACTCTCACTCTCTCTCTCTCTCACTCTCTCTCTCACTCTCTCTCTCTCTCTCTCTCTCTCACTCTCTCTCACTCTCTCTCTCTCTCACTCTCTCTCTCTCTCACTATCTCTCCCTGTTTTTCTCTCTTTATGTGTGTTACTTACACTTTTAGCCCAAAGTGATCATGGGTTTGCAGTTCACGTTTTTTTTCTTTTGTTGTTTTAGTAAAGATTTTAATTAAGAGAATGTGTTTATTGACTATGCAGTAGTCCCACTTGCTCTCGTCCTAATTATCAGTGGTAAATCTTTGGTAGTCTAACACTGTTTGTCATTAAAGGAAGAACACAGAATGTGGAAACAGGGTGTTAAAAATTCATTTCCCAAATTCCCAAAGTTAGACAAACACGATAAGAGGTTTAGTAAGCAGACAAGACACTCGTTTGTTTTCTTTCAGCTTTTCAGTTTTATTTCAACAGTAGGAATAAAAGACACAAAGCTTGTCCCATTGTCAAATTACTTCCACCTGTGAAGAGATGAAAGAGAGAGAGGCAAAGAGGGAAAGGGACCAAGTGTCTGAAAGGGGCGGGAAGGGGGCGGGGTTAAAGGGATTTTTTTAAATATTTGAAGCAGAAGTGTCACTCATATGACCTTTTTTAGGGAGAGAAAAGGTAAGAAGAGGGAGGGGATGTCAAGGAGAGGGAGGGGCTCTTTTGGAAAGGGAGGGGTGCTCAAGGAGAGGGAGGGGCTCTTTTGGAAAGGGAGGGGTTCTCAAGGAGAGGGAGGGTAAGGATAGAGAGGCGTACTCAATGAGAGGGAGGACGTCTCTTGGAAGGTGCAAGAAGGATGTAAGAGATCTTGAGGAGAGGGATGGGGTTGCAAAGAATGATCAGCAACAGGAAGTCTCAAGGACTGGGAGGCAGTTCTTTTAGAAAAGGGTAAGGAGAGGAAGAGTTCTCAAGGAGAGGAAGAGTTCTCAAGGAGAGGAAGAGTTCTCAAGGAGAGGGTTAGGGTTCTCAAGGAGAGGAAGAGTTCTCAAGGAGAGGAAGAGTTCTCAAGGAGAGGAAGAGTTCTCATGGAGAGGAAGAGTTCTCAAGGAGAGGGTTAGGGTTCTCATGGTCTCGCTACAAACACCACACACTCATACCCACATGCACACAAAATGTTTGGTTTTATGGGGGTGTATGAATGGGTGGTTGTGTGTGCAAACATAAATGCAAGTGTGTATGTGTGAATTCGTGTGTGTAGATGCACATATGTCTGTCTGTGTGTGTGTGTGTGTGTGTGTGTGAGCATGTTTTTATTTATTTTTTCAAATAATTCTCTAAAACTAGTTAGCGAACTCTTATCTGCTGGATATCACAACAATCCTTTGTCAGACCATGCAATCGAAATGCTTCTTTTTTCACTCATCCGTACAATCGAAAACGTACAATCGAAGATCCAGTTTATCAGACATGAACCCTGGCTGTGGTTCGTCGGCATGGAGGTGCCGTTCGCTTCTGGAGGCTTCAGATGCAGTGGCCTGAAGATGTAGAGCTTTGAAATGTGTGTGTGTGATAAAATCACAGGTTTCTTCTAGGCAACTTTACTCATGTCATTTTAAATTATTTAAATGTTGCCATAATAGTGCACATATGAGAGGTGTTTCACATGGTTTTATTGGCATTTCTTCACAACTGCCGACTGGAGTGTACCAAGTATATCAATTGTATACTGATGTATAGTGGGGATTGTTTATATCGTGACTCTTTTCCAGATTGCCTCGTCCTATACGTCATCAGAGCTGTTCGAATTTCTTTTTCCTCCAATAGTAGGCAGTTCTTGGCCACATCAAATGGTGAAAAGCACCAGACTCTCCATAGAGACTCTATCAATTATTTTCACTGTAGCGCCAAACAGATTCAATCTTTTCACTGCAGCTTGCCACTGGTGCCAGTTCTACTGCAGGGGGCGCTGTGGAGGTTTGTCATACATATAAGGGCAAAGAACAGGCTGCTGTATGAAAGTCATTAGTATTAGCATGTATGAGACAAAGGGCATGTCTTTGTAATTACCATCTGAACATAACCTGTCAGACTGGACTGGGTGTTTACATCGGAGTTTCTGTGCAGCAGATAAAAATAGTATATTACTAGACAAAATTACATGTAAACAAACACCAGCACATAATCAAACATGTTCAAATCTGTTGAGTTGAAAGTCAGTACAATGTAAGAATATAGAGCGAAAACAGACCAGGAAAACAAAGCTTTTGTAGAGCTCTGCGTAGTTATTGATCACCTTCCATGTGTTCAGTTCCCTAGACTCCTGAGAGAAATGGAATCTTCAACCCCAGAACTATTGGACCTGAAAGAAACCTCTTATTTGTTTCTAGCAGAGAATATTTTTACTTTTTCTGTAGTGTAACATGGTCAACGTTGATATAGACATTGATTCTGACAATAGCACACTGTGTCTCAACTTGTTGGGAGAGTTCTAATGTGTGGGTTTCAGTTCTGTCTTATCTGTTTATCATGTGTTAGGCAATGGGGTTCTAATTCTATTATGCACCCAGGTTATGTTACCTCAGTCGTTCATTTACGCCAAATTTCAGCAGTGTGGGAGTCCAGGTTCAGAAATTAAAAGTCCTCACCAGGATTTTGCTCTTATCTTAATCTTCCTGGATTAATTTTAATTTTAAAAAATTAACTAATTTTACCTGTTGTCTTGCCCTAATTAGAAAATCTAGGAATCTTAAGCAAAGTCCATGGCAAGAGCTACCTGTGTGTGTGTGTGTGTGTGTGTTTTGGTGTGTTTGTATTGTATTTTCTCTATGCATTGTTCTAGATGACATGGTACCTGCCTTAAGCGAAGCAGCTGTTTGAGTCGAGGTCCATGCTGCCCGACCCCTTGCCAAGTCCTGCACTGATGCTGGTAATTAAGAGGCTGGGTGCTTCACACTAACACCCTGTGTGCTGCCCTCTCTCCTGAAACTGCACTCACTTCTTACAGTTTCCTTTCTGTTCATCTTCCTTTTTTCATCTTTGCCTTCTGGCTCTTCCTTTGATGCGCTCTGTAATTAAATCAGTTCTTCTCATTACGTAGGTGAGTAGAAATGACAGGATTATTTTTTGTTTTAAAATCACAACAAATTAAAATCTGTAACATGAGATTCAACATTTTTTCCCACGTCTTTTTGTTGTTTTGAAATTCACGTTTGTAAAGTTTCTTTTTCAGTCTTTATAGATCATAATAATACTACAAAAAACCAACCAACCAAACCAGCAAAACCAACCAACGAACAAAAACAGAACAAACGAGGTGTGAAAGTTCTGGGTGCATGTCCAGAGCTCCAGGTGGGGACACACATATTACTTTTACTCTGGTGCTGATTCTAGAGCTGATGCTGATTCTAGAGCTGGTGCTGATTCTAGAGCTGGTGCTGATTCTAGAGCTGATGCTGAGCATTTTAAGAACAGACTTGCATTTCTACTGGATTGGAGGCTCAGCAATTATGTATCTGTAAGTGGGTGTTCCCTAATCTGGACACAGAAGTTGGAATAAATCATATAAAACCACATGGCAGAATACATTCTACTACTGCAAATTTTGCTTCTTTCTTTGAGGGTTTATTCAACTGTCCAGACTCAACTTTTTCAGCTTTGTCAGGAGTGGAACTATGGAGTAGAAAAAAATTGGAAAAAAAAACACCCCCACTGATGATTCATTGATGCTGTTTTTGCTGCAGCTCTCATGCCTTTAGTTGTAAATGACAGAAAAGTGGATAAACAACTTTATGTATTGATGCCAGGGCCCCAGCCCACCCTTCACCCAGTTATGTATTGATGCCAGGGCCCCACCCCACCCTTCACCCAACTGCGTCACAGGTTTGTTGGTCCGAGCCCAGCGAGATTATGGTGCCAGAATGGAACCAATTTTTCCAGCCGAGAACCATTTTTCAGAATTTTGGCATCAGGACTCGCACCTTGTCAGTGGAAAAGTGCTAACAATTCCAGACCTGTGCCCAGAGCCCACATCTCCAGACGCTTGAGAGTCCCAGGGGTGAGCCCACTGTTTCAGACCAAAGAAGACCTATTCCAGACCCTAGTTAGCATAGGATAGAGTCTAACTGCCAGGTTGATGGGTTGGATACATTTTCTTAGCACTATGCATCTTCTTGTTACTTCCTGCATGGTTCACAGGTAAAACCCAAAGTGATGTTGAACCATCCTGGATGCCTTGCTCTCTAGGGGACACAGCCTCTGACCCCGAGGGCTGGGAGACTCAGCACAGCCACAGAGCGAGCAGGACATTTTGTGGAGCTGCTGGTGAGACCCACTGCCTTCCCTACGTTTGCACCTGTCAGTAAGTTCCAGATGATGAGTCGTGTGCTGTGAGACGTAACGGCCTTCTGCCCAGGTGTCTGCTGAGCGGAGCATTCAGGATCCTCCAGCTCAGCTCTCTCGTTCACGATGAACGTTGTTTTAAGCCTGTCACAAAGAGCCGCTCAAACCTCCCACGCTTCCCTTCTCCATCTCTCACCTTCTTCTCCGTCTGTCTCTCTCTCCTTGCCGCTATTGCCGACCTTCATGTTTGACATTTCCTTGAATCTCTCGCTTTTACGATCCTGCCTCCTCCGCGCTCACAGTCCTCCCCTGGGTTTCTCCCAGTCTGTGAACAGGCATGAGGAAAGGTAGCACGTGTAGATCTCCCCACTGCCCACCCTGTCTCTCCACCCTGTCTCTCCACCCCGTCTCTCCCCTTCACCCCTTAACTCCCCTCCACCCTGCTGCTCTCCTTTCTATTTGTCTGTCCTGGGCTCGCAAGCCTCTTTCTCTCTCTGTCTCTTTCTTTCTCTCCTGTAATTCTACAGTAGTATTCTCTCTACAGCTTCTCTCATTTCTCTCTCTTTTCTCCTTTTTATCTCTTTTTCTCACTTGCATCTGTTTGTCCTGTAGTGTTTCTCACCTCGCCAGTGTATCATGTGCTAATTGCAGGAACATTTGCCCAAAGGTGAAGATTTCTTGAGGCATCTAAGCAATTACCAAAATTATGGTATGAAAAAGTACAATTACCTCTCTCTCTTTTATTATGGCTCATTCTTAAATTACAATGGCAAATTAAATTATAGCAAACAGGCTGCATTTCCATAAAACTCTAGGCAAATAAACATGTTGCATTTCTGTACAAATGCTCGGTAGCTTACAAGAAGAACTAATAGAATAAAATAATAATAGGTAAATATAGACATGTTCTTATATCTGTGTTGCTTTACTGATGGCCATATTTCTCTCTGTAGACCAAGGCAAAATGCACCGACCAGTATGAAGGTACTGGAGCAGTTACCTTACACAATGGAGAAGAACATGCTGGAGAGACGTTCCAGCCCAGTCCCTGGACACAGCACTGTCTCTCTGGAGTGTGCAGAGTTTCCTTGCCTCCTCTGTGGAGTACTGGTGACTAGACGTCTGAGTTCTGTATGCCACGATATTATTTACTTGCCGAATGACATTTCTGCTGTGATACAGCATTTTTTGCATAACAAAAACACATGGACGACATTTATACATATTTCCATCTATCAGTCAACACAGTAGGAACACAGTGTAGGTGTATTGGAATCTGTGGGTTATCTATAGCCCTGTACAGCTGTGCTTGCTGTTCTCTAGCCCTTCATCATTGGTCAGTTATTAGACACAGGGTTTTGTATGTGGAGGTGATCAGCAGTGGTATATGGAGCTGAGGGTGTCTAGATAGTTGTGCATAGCAACAGACAGTTTTCTTCTGGAAAGAAAAAAGACGTTTTCTTCTGGAAAGACACGAAAACATGAAAGAGCAGGCAGATGCTATTACTGCTTTGGTCATGTGAGTGGCTTGCTAAGAGCACGGCGCTGGTGGGCCCCGAGTGGCCCCCCGAACGGGGGTCCTGAGCGGCCGGGACAGTGTTTGCATCCTGTGAGTGGTGGAGAGCTTGCTGAAGAAGGCTGATCTGCCAGGTGTGACTGTGCTGGTCTGTTCTCGCTGCATATGACCAACCTCTTGGCCTCTCTCTCACACACACACACACACACACACACACACACATGTCCTGACACACACTCTGACATAAACACTGAGAGGAAGAGTGAGGCTTTTAACGGAGCGTACCAAATAAACAAAGCTTAGAGGGCCCTAATGCAAACACCGCACTGTTGATCCGACAGGCAAATGGTAGGATGCGAGGTGTTGAGATTCTTCTCCCCCCTTACACACACATACACACACTCCCACATACAAAGACAAATTTTCATTTCTGAATTAGAAAGGTACTTTTAGCTTGTTTTCACAGAAAACGACACTAGAAAATGTACTCTCTCTCATGCCGTGGTGTATGTAGTTGTGTGTGGAGGCTTCATCCACTGCAGGCTCAATGAAGTCTGTGGACGTTAAAGTGCTGTTCCAACACCTACGTGATCTGCATATCTGTCACACATGATTGAGCTGCAGGTAGTATTTCAGTGTTCAGTATTTCCTTTTGGCTATGCTGGTTTTCTTAAGCACTGCGACAAAGTCAATTCATAGCTGCTCCAACAAATAGCACGGAGTGTGTGTGTGTGTGTGTGTGTGTATATATATACAGTGCTGTATGTCCGTATGTGTACATGGATATGTGTACACAGAACTACAAAGAGTGGCTGCGTCTTCTATTATGCTCTGTTGTGTTTGCACAGGGCTTAGCGCACTGACAACGAATAGTAATGCTATACAAAGCACTAATAACTGTTATACACAGCCAACACTGGACAGAGGCCCACCCAGCATGGTCCTGCCTGTTCTGATTTAGCCACCCCCCCACCTCCACCCACCCACCCCCACCCCCACCATCCCAACCGCACTGCCTGCATATTTTAGAGGTGCAGTTCAGTCTCTACTGTCAAGTAATCCAGTAGTAATGAGATTTGAGGGACATGAAAGTGCTGTGCCTTTTTGAGGGAGGTGAAGTGCACCATCGGCTCTGAAAGCAGACATTGTGAACCCCACCCACCATTTCTCAAGGAAGCATCGCTCAAAATTGCGTTCACATGACGACCAGTGGCCATGTGATTACTAAGGCCCGGTCACTCTACTGCAGAAAAGGACCTCAATTACAGAGGCCAAGAGGAAATTGATGACATGCTATAGTGACATGCTAAAGCACGGTCAACACGCAGACCCAACTTATATGTTTGGCTTTTACTGTGCCGTCCTTGAACAGTGATACAATATTTATGGTCTTGGCTTGATATTCCAGCACACTGGATATGAAATACAACAACGGTATCTATAGTGGGAGAATTTCTATACAGCCTTCCCATTTCAGTGTGTCCATAAGTGACATCATTATCAGTTGCTGGTCTGAAGTCAGTAACCTTTAGCCACCGGCAGACTCACCCCCAGTTGTATCATCAGCAGGAGAAAGATGTGCTTAATGGTGGTTCCAATTATGAACATTCTGGAAAATTCTGAACATTCCTGGAAAATTCACTTCATTGTCCTATAGCAGCTCACCTGTGTATTCTTGCTCGTTACAAATGTACATTGTACGTCCGCTAAATGTACAGCTTTTGGCTGATGCTCTCCAAAGCATCTTACAGTTGTGACTGTATACATCTTGAGCAATTGAGGGTTGAGGGCTTCGCTCAGGGGCCCAACAGTGGCAACTTACTAGTCAAGTGTCTTAACCAATGAGCTACCACTTAAATGTATTTTTTTAAGACACAGCAGTGGCAAGAAATACAAAGAGCACATGCAACTGTTGAGACAAGTTGTGACTGAGCAACCAATTGTTTGAAAAGTTATGGCATCTTGAACAGAGTAGGGTGACGGCCTGTGATTTCTGTATGGTTAAGAGAACCATATAGCTATTGCGTCTTTTCAAATCCGTACCGCTATTATACAGAACCAAGGCAACAAAAATAATGCATTGCTCCTGAGCCCTTAAAGACTGTAGTGTTTAAGGAGAAGGGATTACATGCTTTAGTCAAAGCTTTGATTAATGTCCCTCGGTTCATTCTTCCCTGTTTCAGCACGAAGGTGAAAATTGATAAACAGCCAAGCTGAGAAAATGATGCCTGAAGCTTAATCGCTTTTCAAGCTATGAAATGGTTGACAGAAAACTCAGAATGAAGTTTTTAGTGTTTTAAAAATGATCACCACTGAAAAGCAGTATTTGCTGGGAAGCACACGTTTTCAGCTTCTGAAATGAAAATGAGAAGACCTTATTCATTGAAAAGAGTGTCAATGCTTATAGAGAGGGTGGAAGCTGAATTCATAGATTGGTTCTGCATGATTGATATGCCTTTGAAATGGAAATAACCAAAAAGCTCATGTATCGTGTCCAGAAGGGCAACATGTGCAGTTCTCATGAGCGGAAAAGTGCCGGCTGTTCCGGAGTCCAGTGCTAACTCTGGGAATGCTGCGTTTGAGGGGACGAGGAGCATCCATCTGGACTGGAGCCAGCCTGGAATTGTGTGGGGGAGAAGCCCACTGGGTGCCACGTAGCAGCCTCCTCCGCCTGCACTCCACTGCAGCTCACACTGAGCGCGCTCCACGCCAGGGGTCCAGCCAATGGCGCGGCTGGGCTAACTGCTCCAGCTCAGCCTGTTGTCTAAAAATGATGGCTCAGGTTCATGTTTCTCAAAAAACCATATAGATGACCTAATGAGACATGTACTAAATGAGCCCTACAGGAAATGCTCAGGGATAAATTACGGCAAAGTATTTCTGCCTTTGATAGTTAATGTTTGCTTTGAGAGGGAACATCAGAGAAGCTCATCCAGAGGAGGTCAGTGCACATTTGCAGTTTTTAGGGAGAGAAAACATACCGCACAAAGAGTATGGAAAGCGAGACTCTAGCACTCCCCGGGCCTCACCACCAGCGTCATTTTCTACATACACATTATTATCTTAAAGTGTAGTCTTACCCACAGCTGTCACCTCCTGGTAAAAGGCCTATGTGTAAGAACAGCTCTGGGTCCACTGTTTTAGCTTCAAATGTGTGTCTTCTGCTAAGTTTGTATTGCCTTTATGAGGCATACTGTACGTGGATGTGAGTGGCTGGGTACACCGCTCCACATTTTCTCAACATGGTCATGGTGTAGGATGGTGTAGGATGGTGTAGGATGGCGTGAAATAACCTGCCTGCCTACTGGTTGTGCTTGGTAATACCTCCTCCACTGGTCAGCTTTGTATCAGATTCCCTTTGCTCACTTTCTGTTTCACTATGTTTCTCTGATACAGATAAAAGAGGCACAAAACTAGAAACAGAAATGCTGTTTTCTATTCTCCTTTTTTTTCTTTACCATTTTATTGATTAATTGGCATTGAATAACTGAATTCTAAATCAATAGGAGCTTTTATAAAATGTGGACACTTGCCCAGACATGTAAAGGTTTTACAGCATCATGGTCCTGACAGCACCAGTCCTCTCATGCCCCTTTTCAAAAGGCACTGCTGCAATAACTATGACTCAATGCAATTTATAGATAACATGTCACATACTAGTATATTTATAACCCACCACACCAGACTTGGATATATTCAAATCCTTACTGATGTGCAGTAGCTTGTTAAGCTCTAACAGAGTCTCGGTGAAGTCCAACAGTTCTAAACCCATGTCCAAGTCTAGCCATTGTCTGAACATAGACTCTACCTATTTCATCTAGGTTCAAAAAGAACGTGGGCTAAATGCTTATTGAGGGAATGTTTGGACTGCTAATTTAAAGTATGTGTTGAGGACAAGCACAAGGCTGGAGTTGAACCCTTGTTCAGAGACTCTGATTTCCTGTGCTTACAAGCGTGAACATGTGCGCACATGTTAACGTACAATCTGACGGACATGCTAAGATAAGCCGGCGCACTTTCACATGCTGCCGATATGAAGCCATAAACAGGAACGCAAGCCAACCCTAAGCCATGCACAGACCCCTGGGAACACAAGGACAAATCACTAATAAATCAGCTCGGACAGAGACCATGTCTACAGTTTACTGTTTTCTCTATTTATCACTTACCTACTGCATTACAGTATTTCCATCATATTATTGGACAACAGCCCAAACAATTAAATGAATAAGTTATTTAGGGAAAACACAAGTAAAATTAAAGGAATTAATCATTAAACCAAAATGCTAAAGCTAGGAGCCCCAGGGTGTGGTTTGGTGTTTGTATGGTTGTTACAAATGGCAAAACCTGCATAATCTATAAAGACTATCAGACAATAGCACCGTAAACAAAAATAAATTCTGGTTAACATGAATTTTACTTCTTCTTTTTCAGAGATGAGGAAAACGGTGGAAGAAATAAGCTGATTCACATTGGAGCGGGCACCAGGTTGGCACAGGCCTGACAGTGACCAGTCAGCACCACCCTTCCTGGCACTGAGCTCTCGGTTACTGTGGATTCCCACAAAACTGGCACTGAGAAGAGATAAATTGTGAGCTCCCACCGTTGAGATTTTATGAGGGGTGCATATACACCTTCTAGTTTACTTGGTATTTTATTTTGTCGAAATATTCATTTATCATTATTGCATTTGTAAAACTGTGTGGATATTAAGTAGGTAGTTTTTTTTTTTAATCATAGACCATTGAAAGCACCATCTGAGAATTTCTAGTAACGCTCTGTTACTCTGTTAGTCTGGTCTGTGTATGCATTTCCTGTGTTGTGGTGAATTATCATGGCAGCACCCAGGAGTAGCTCTGTGTGGGATACACCGCAAGTGTACAAACATCATGAACAACAAAACGTTTGCCACTCGCGACCAAAGTACAGGGAGGGAAGGAAACCAAAAGCTGTCAAAGTATATTCCCTCTTTTGGTTTTGCAATGAAGTTATCTGAATTGACTAAAATCATTTACACGGTAGCTGCTAGCCAGCCAGCTAGCTAACGAGCAAAACATCACTGATTTTTCACCTAGCTACCTAGTCGTTTTGATTACTTCTCACAGTAAGAACACGTTTTAATCATGTGCAGATGATCCTTTGTCTTGTCTTTGTTTAGGTTTACACAATTAACCTGGAGTCTCGGTTTCTGCTGGTCCAAGGAGTGCCTGCTATTGGTGTCATGACTGAGCTGGTACAACTCTTTGCTCTTTATGGAGTGATTGAAGAATACAGGCCACTTGACGAATATCCAGCTGAACAATTCACTGAAGTTTACCTCTTCAAATTCCAAAAGCTTACAAGTGCGAGGTAAAAATAAATAAATAATATAAATATATATGAAAAATACACAGATGGAATAGTTTTGTTTTTTTTTTTAAATTGATGTACATTTTTCCTCAGGGCAGCCAAACGCAATATTGATGAGAGAAGTTTCTTTGGGGGCTTGCTTCATGTGTGCTACGCACCAGAATATGAGACAGTTGAAGACACAAGAAAAAAGTTACAAGATCGGAGAAGATATGTGAGCAGGGCAACTCAAAAATCAGGTATGAGTCTAATTCTTTGTTTGGGATCCTATTGCATTTTGTTGTTAGTACATGTTATCAACTTTTTGAAAAGACGACATTCCTCTTTTCTTATAGACAAGGAATCTCACCAAGGACTACCCACAGAGAAAACAAATTCTACATGTGAAGAAGCACACACATTGTCTGCTTCTGAATCTGAAAATCCTCAAGGAATCCACAGGGAGCACTATAGTTTTGACACTCATTCTGGATTTTCACTGTTGCCCTTACCACCCCAGGAAGATGCACCTCAGCAATATTTCTCTTCTAAAGAATCAGTTGAGTCTGAAATTGTACAAAGAAGAAGTGTACCTACAGAGGACAAGATGGGATCTCTACATAACTTCATCCCTAATGTTACGGATCTTTGCAAACGGACTTCACACAAGCCAAATATTCCATCCTCTGGCTGCAATAGAGTGATGGGCAAAACAAGCCAAGCTCCTTCAACCACTGTACCAAGATTTATACCAAGGACTGCACATTTGGAAAACAGGAAGAGAAAAGTGGAGGACCACCCAGACTTAATTGGTATGACGGACAAAAATGCACCCCTGTATGGACCCCAACTTCCAGAACCACCAAAGCTAGACATGGAAGATGATTCATTAAACATAACGGCAAATTTAATCAGGCAAACAATGGCAAAGGTTTGTATTGTTTTATTTTTTTGTGATTTGTGAATGAGGGGAAAAAATAAAATGCTTTGATGCAATGTTTAATGCAATGGGAAGTCTTTGAAATTATATGATTTTTGTCCCTTTAAGGTTGCACCAGATCCCCCTGAGAAGAAGATGGCCACCACCACAAAGCCACGACGAAGAATTTAATGATGTATTATGTCACCATTTCTACAGCAATATATTATTAAGAATCTCTTAAAATGTGCTGTATCATAAATGAATGCATTAGTGGTGCAGTGTTTTGTTTCAAAATAAAGTTTGTTCATTATTTAAGTGATTAAATAATACCCGGAGGGTCTTGGAATGCATGCTGCTCAAAAGCCATTATACTCTGCAAAACAAACAAAAGTATAATTAATTTATTACCATCTTTTTTAAAACAGCAACCAAAGATTTTTTAAATAACTTTTGAAACACCAGGTTAAAGGGCTGTATTAACATGCCTTCAACACCTTGGCGTGTATATTTGTTATTTCACCTTCGCGTCAGGAAGACAGGGTCCAAAGGCCTCTAATAACAGGTTTTCATCCCTCACAGCCTTTTCGAAGTCAGCGTATGAAAGTCTGCTATCATGGTCGTAATCCTGAATGTTAAAATCAGTTGCAGAGTAAATTTTCATCAATGCCATTTCCCTTCACTGAACTACTTTGTTAAATCTCTGGTGGCTGTTTTCATTTTGTTGTGACATTGCCCTGAATTTCTTTTACCATTTTCTTCAGTGTTATTTCCACAAGGTCCTTGATGCCCTCATCTGGATCTTCCTCAGTTGGTTGTCTTATCAGGCTGTTCTTCAACATGTGAAACATTTCTTCCCGGGATATGTAACCATCTCCGTTCAGGTCGTATACGTCAAAACAGTCTAACCATTTCAACAAGAGGACCATGGCGTTAAAACAATGTGATGATTACCTTTCAGAAAGAATCTACTATCCATCTTACATTTTATTTTTTCATCCAGAGTCCCTCGAAGGAAGACCGCCAATCCTTCTAGCCACTCTTTTACACTGACGTAGCTGTCGTTGTCTTTGTCGAATGCGCGAAAAACTGTGGGCGGTAGAAACGTTACTAGATATTCATTCAGAGCGCAAGCCGTCCTCCAACCAATAAAGCTTTAACCGTACCTCTATCCATAATCATATCATCCGTCAATCCAAATGTATTGTGCAATATATTTCTGAATTTCCCACGGTCCAGACCATTCCCAGGTTTCCTTTCGGTCTGATCTCCTAGTAGTGCGTTGTACAACTGGATGAGGCATTCTGTCTGTGTTTTATTAACTGGAGAATGAGAAGTCTTCATGATCGATTTATATTTGCATAAAACTCAAACGTTCTGATAAGGAAACGCTTTAAATTTTTGACACGGATCTTATTAAAACAAAGGGTTATGAAAACTCATCTATATTACGTAGTAGTGAATGCCGTGTATGCTTTATTCCATATCTATGTTACATATTGTCATTCTATGTGCGATTTCAGAAATCTTAAACGTGTAGGACGACTCAGGCTGCACGTTTGAATCGGTCCGAGTGATGTGAAGCGAGTGCTCACAAAATTCGGCCGGCACCTAACAGTAACTGCTTTCGGCCCGATCCTATATTTTAGTCGCCGACTACCAAATCAGGATTAAAACGGATTAAAATCACACAGCAAGATAACCAACATAATGAATGACTAGCTAGCCACTTAACCTAGCAGGTTAATAGGTGAATAAACAATGCAAGCTACCTACTTCTGTTTTGTTCTTCTGTGTGACCTAAGCTTGCTTTCTATGTGACATTCAGAAAAGCAATGTGATAATTGCAATACTTACAATGTTTAACTTGTTTAGACAGATATTCAGCCAAGTTTTTAATTAATTTCTTACTCATTGCTGACATCCCTGCCGTTTTTAAAACGCACGCTCACTGCCTCTGAGGTGTTTATACTGTTGTCATAGAAACCCCCAGCCACGCGCAGAGTCAGACTATGGTGACAATAGCTTTATTACAAGGCCCTCAGGGAACCAGCGTCCGTGTAAGAATTGATTAATCCAAACTGAAACACTGTTTGCAGGCTTGATCATTTGTAACTGCAGCATACACTTAGAGAAAGTAGTCACACTGCCCATTTGTGAATCTACATACACTACTCCCACTGGAGGTACAAAAGAAGAATAACTCGGTAAAATCGTGCGTTTACTAACGATAAAAAACACACCGATTCCAGACAACAAATATCTCTTGGCAACCGCATGTATTATTGTATTATTTAGATTTTAAATTACAAAGATAAATGCAGTTTTCTTAATTATTGGTGAATGCTAAATGCTCACTGTTTTATTTCTTATTAATTACTGTTCTGTTGATCGAAGACGTGCATTAAAGGATTCAAAGGAGCAAAGCCTTCGTCTTGGGACTAGCAGGAATGCTTAAGAAGTCCTTTTTCTTGCACTTGGAGAATGTTGCGTCACAGTCATATTCATATTCACAGCAGTGTTTCCCATCCTTACAGCACTGACCCTTCAAAAGAGAACACAGTAAAATAGAAGAAAACACAAATCACAAACTTTATCACTTATATTAATCAGTTTATATAGTATATGCATATTAATCAGTAGTTTACCAGGGGGTGTGGACAACATCCCCATTGGCCAGTTAGTGTCCTGCAGCAGGTGTTCCCAGCTGGGCAGTAGAAGCGACCACTGCAGCGTATTACACCACTCTGCATTTGGCTGGCTGAAGCCTGTTTTAGGGGCACCACTGGACTGAACATCTCCATGTCACTCAAGCAAGCCCTGCTCCCCTCATCACAGTGAAGTCCCAGGGGGCAGCAACCTGTCTCACTCATACAGCACTGATCCTACAGAGATCAACTGGGGTTTAGGACTTTAGAAATCCAGCATGCAACTGAAAATATTATGTAAACAAACTGTGCTTCCATCTGTAAATGCCCATTTCCATCAAACAATGACAACTGTAGGAATTTTGGGATTGAAAGATGGTTCTATCTAAATGTAGCAGTCACTGTTATTATAAAACAAATTGTAAGCACTCAATAATAGGGAATATAACTGTGTACATATAGACTCATTTAATGTGAAAGCAGATTACTTATCATTAATTCTTTATCATAATCATTTGGGTTATGGTTAGTAACTGGTGGAGTGATGACTGGTGAGGCCACAGTTGCTTATGATTTATTACACACTATGCTTACATGTCAGCTTCTCAGCTACATGGTGCATGGAATGTAAGAACATTCTAAATCTCTTCATAAATGTAATGTTCTGAACTGAACCGTACTGAAATGTTCAGGGGTGTATCAAGCTTTTCAAAAGTGGAGGTGTTCTAGAATGGGGAAGTAAAATCCCTTCTGTAAAGTATTGTTTTAATCTGAAAAAAAAGTGTGTGTGTGTTTTTTAGCAAAAGTGTTTGAACACAATCTGCCCCCAGCTCCTCCCACCCCCGTTTGCTACGTCCCTGGAAATGTTGCATCTTGTCACTTATATGACCAAGTTTTGGAATCCCTTTGATTCGTTTTACAGATTACATTGTTTGGTTGCATTGTAAAGCTGAAAGTAGTTTCTGTTAGGATGTGCAATAGAATTTCCTTCCTTCAAGGTGAGGAGATATGCCACTGGGTTTCAAAAGATCACCACCCACTGTGGGTTTCAAAAGACCACCACCCACATTTACAGTCTCCACCAAACAATTATACAGTGGTCCCAGAGATGCACAAAATGTCCATCATGCATGTAAATCATGCAAAAACAAGGAGATAGCATGAACTGGATCATAGGGTCAGTGGGCCAGGGAACGTTTACACATTGATTTACACAAGCTAGTAAAGTGTATTAAAGGAAATCTCTTTTGATATGTGTAGCAAGTTTTACCATCAGGGAAAATATGGATGTTGGCACAGTGCACCATGAGGGCAGAGGGGATGTCAGACTTCACCTGAGGTGAGAGAGAGATTTCGTCTGTATTTTCTGCTGGCTTTTGAGGGGACAGTGGGAATCTGTACCATGGCTTTCCATCTTTTACACAGTTCTGTGTCTGCTGGTCACAGTGGTAGTACTGTGGACAGCAATGGGCCTTATCCAAACAACAAACAGCCTAAAAAAAGACACATTACATGAAAAGATATTCACATAGTTTCAAATAAAACTTTTATATAGAGTGTGTTTTACATTCTTCCGTAATTTTGCATCATAACTATATAATTACAGTATAATAAAGGCTAAAGCATAGTGCTAGTATTTTAATTTTTTTCTCTCAAACAGATCTTGTCATGATTTCTGAGCATCACGTTATTTTAAACAATTTACTGCCAACGGGAATACTTGTGAAACAGTGTCATTTCTTACAGAGGGATATGGGCAGCATGCATATCCTGTATTAGTTGGACAGCAGGTATTTCTGTCTTGACATTGTGTTCCATCAGGGCAATGTAGAGCAGAGGTGACCATCCCTGCCATGAGTAACACTAACCCAGCAGGCATCTGTTTGTTTGTTTTTGTTTTTCGTTGTTTTTTTTTGGGGGGGGGGGTGTAAAAGAATAATAAAAGCATAGACATTACATAGTCTTTGAAGTACAGAAGAAAGTAAACAACAGTTATGTGCTGTAAATCATCTCATTTTAAGCAGTTATATCATCAAAAGAACTACTGATGTAAAAAAAAATGGCTAAATTATGAAAATAGTTCATGGTACAGTTGTATTATTAAGTTTCTTGCACCTATTCTCTTTAGGTCCACCTGTTTGCTACGAGAGAAAGATTAAAGTCTAAGACAGAATAATGACACTTGCCTTGACTCTGTGGTAGATTCCTCTGGTAGTAGAAGTCTATGTGACTGTATGATTAAGTCTGAGTTTCACACGTGATTGTAGCTACCTATAAAAACACATCTAAAGAAGATGTGAAACTGACTCTTGCAAATAAGGAGAAACAAATTCTTTCATTTCCCTGTTACCATTGTTGTAGACACAGCTAATGCAAAATGAAAACAAAAAGACAAAAAGACACAGGTGAAGGGAATTAGTAGACAGGTGATTGAGAATGGTACAGGTGTGGTGTGTGTGTGTGTGTGTGTGTGTGTGTGTGTGTGTGTGTGTGTGTGTGTGGCAGTAGGCGTGTCCCTGGGGTGGGGAGACTGGCGGAACTGTGGCAACCTCAAGGACAGTTTACAGTTGAGAGGGGAAGAAAAACCCACAACAGTAGGATGTAGAGAGAGAAAAAACGCATGTAATGAACAGGACTGTTCATTTTTAGAACAGTTTACAGAAAAAACTAAATACATGATGTGCATTACAGAGGTCTAAATGAGCTGACACACAAAAACAATGTGTAAGATTTGAGAGAATATCATATACTTTGTGTATACTTTCTAAGGCATTTTTTTCCAAGCATTACTTGGCTGTACAGCGTCACTGAACAGAGTGATACTCCTGGTTGTCACACAGTGCTCCACTGCAGTCTTTCTCAATTTGCCATTTGTCTTTGTTTTTATTTTTGTTTTTGTTTGTATAGCTGTAGAAAATTGTAACACTTCCAGGATCTGATGGTCTTTAGGCAGTTTGCTTAGGAAGATATTTCAGTAATATCTGAAAGGGGTTGAAATCTAAAGAGTTTGGCATTGATGTCGTGAGAGTTACTATAACATATAATAACTTAATAATGGGTTATTTTAAGCGGTTATGTTTTATGTTTATGTTTAAGCTCTTTGGTGAAGTGACTGACATCATGCCCATAATATCTGTTGAGAGTGAGATGAATACTTGTTTAAAAGAATGATAAGTTGAGCATGAAGCAGGTGCTATAGTGGTTTCATGATTAACCATTATTAACCAGAAAGGGAGCTATAAGTCAGGGTGTTGGTTAATAGCAGTCTTGTATTTAACTACTAAAGATTTGACAGACTCTTCCCATTTGACATTTCAGAGTTCTGTGGGTGATAGGAAAATATTCTTTTGGTTTTACAAAACACAGGCGTTAAATCTCATATCCCTTTTTTATGATTAGTTATATCAACCTTCTTAGCATTCTAACTCAACACTAGGAAGGAAATGGTAGAAATAACTCATCTCTACATTTTTACAACTCAGGACTTCTTGAGAAATGTCATTTATGTGTCACCTTGTAATTTATGTGACACTTAAACATAATTGTAATTGTAAATGTTAATTGTCACCTGGAGAATCACATCTATGAAATCACCCAACTCAAATGTAATGTAATGTAATCACCCAACTCAAATTTGAGATTCAAATGTAAGAGAGATGTTCCTCTAGCAAGGAGGCGAGATTTACTGCTTTGTTCCTTCATTCCTTCATAGAACATGCAAGCAGTCACTGTTTTTATTTCATTTGTTTTCGTTACGTTATTTGTTTTAATAAGGAGAACCTTTACTACTCAAGTGGCAATTAAAGGTAATACTTTATTATGAACATTCTTTATTAAACAATTCAATAATACTTCCAAAGGTCACCTCCAACAAAGGTCATTTAATGCAAAGTTCTTCATTTCTGATCTCCAGCTACAAACTAAAAGCACTCTACAGTGAGTAGACGCTCCTTTAATATTAAATGTTCTCAGACTAACTCTTTTATCTTTTAGGTGCACATTGCAGGTGTACCGTTACACTCTCGATATGACACTGGCATGTGTAAAAATGACAGCAACACTGTGCCTGATAAACTTATACTAGCTTAACCACTATAACCGTCCCACTGTCGTGGTAGCGTTAACGGATTTACCCAGCAGTTGTCTTGTGGTTAGAAATGGAGTCTCTAACTGTACACTTATAAATGCATCTGTAACTGTGCCTTATAAACTATCCACTAAAAGCTTGTAATAAGGCTGCTGAGTGTATATAAACAAAGTTGGAGAAACTTACTCAACTCAAGTTCAACTAACTCAACTCACCTGAATACCTAATTACTTTACTAATCTATTTTAATAGTAAAGAGATACCGACATAAAAAAAAACTAAAAAAAAAAAAACTCTCAAGTAAAAATGTGTTTATATTTATAATATTAACTTAGAATGCAAAGTAAATGCAGATATGCGTAATAACTATTTCACTGCCTGATTGTGCCGATCCATTTAATTAACCACCATTTAATTACAGGAGGCTAATTCAAGCTAATTCCATTTGATAACTAGTCTACTTATGCTAGTTATACTAGTTATTATTTATTGGTAGTCTATTAATTATATACATTATACCAATGACTACTGACTACTGCATATTATGTAGTTGCTTCCCCTGGATCGAATACTTAAAGCATAGTGTTAAACAATTAAGCAGTAATGTAGTCTTAATACATTTACAACATTCTTCAATCTATTGATCAATTTTCTATTATCTGGCATATTCATTGATCTTTGCAGTTTAGTACCGTACAAGTGTCTGATGAGCAAGAGCTCAGAACAACTTTCTAATTCCATAACGAGCCAAATTCCATTGTTTACAAATATGCTGATGTAAACCTAGCACCTGCATCTAAACACATGTATGAACAGCTCTGGTGTTAGATTCAGATTAGATTCATTTTCTTCCCTTTCAGTTCACTTCCCAGTAGCATTCTGCTCTTTTGTAATTCAACCCTTACTGACAGTGTCATGATTTGGCTGGAAGAGACATTACCTTGTATTTGAGTACTCGGCATAAACTGCCAAGACCTGAGACCCATTTCTTACCTATTTATGACACTTCCAATTAGATAAGGTGTTTAATTGATATGAAATGAAATGGCTGGTTCACCTCTTGTCTGATCTAAAATCACTTCATGCTTGTGTTCAAAATGTTAATAAAGTATTTGAACTTACTTCACATTGCTAGTTATTTAATAAACTTGAATGACATTCTCTCAAGTACGTCTTGTTCTTCTTTCTATCATAACATTCACTGGTGAACGATTGTGTTCAACCAGCAATTACATTATTATCCTCTAGATGGTGATATTGAGTCGTGTTCTTTATAAACACTTTCAAACAGTGATGTACTGTATGCTGAACAGCCAATACAAGGGTTTACTTATGAAAAAAAAAGGATACGGGTTAAAATAATGTTCAGCGCAATATCATGGGGGGGGGGGGGGTTAAAA